>OY757912.1:128928151-129207491 GCA_963585895.1 Sepioteuthis lessoniana
ACAAACTTCTTCATCTTTAAATTTTACCAGAAATCTTTTTTTTTCTTTTTTTATATATCATATTCTGTTAACCCTTTTTAATCTTCTCTCAAAGATTTTATTATCATTTGCATCCAAAAGCAATAGGAATTTACAAAAATATTTTACTCGTACAGATTACTGAATTCTTCGCGTCACTTGTGATTGCATAGTTTGAATCATACATGCCTCAAGGAATTTATCTAATCCATATAATCTTGTCTACAAGTTGTTCCAACTCGGAATCGGCCTGCAATAGGTACTGCTGCACCTGTATACACTTTTATGCTTTAGAAAGTTAATCTAACTAATCGATACTCACAATCAAACTTTGATGTATATATACCTCAATGGTATAGTATATTTATTAGATGGAAAACTGTTAAATACGTAAAGTTTATGTACCAGTGTACATTTAACATAAGATTATCGGCTTCCATTTAAACAACAACAATAATAATAATAATAATAATGATAATAATAATAATAATAATGACTGAAACATATGAGGCCGCAGTTATGCATTTTAGACACATTTAATGAGGTTACATGGTTACATAGAGAAGTTTGTTTGCGTGAGCGTGTTATTTGTGTTACAATTTGCATAACATTGAGGAACGGACATGTGTGACGTGTTGGGCTTATATAGATCGTATGACAGATTTCCTTTGATCAAAAAAGCCGATTGAATCCTTTTTCTGAATTACAGAATCACAGCGATGGAAAATCCTAGAATATTTCCAGCGGAAAAAATAGAGGCATATTGTATTGTTTATAGTCAAAAGCTTTCTTATGGATCTGGTGAGGTGAACAGCGGCTTTCTTCTTCTTCTTCTTCTTCTTCTTCTTCTTCTTCTTCTTCTTCTTCTTCTTCTTCTTCTTCTTCTTCTTCTCCAACGACCATTGTAGCGATTTTCGCGATTTCCTCTCTCTCTCTCTTTCTCTCTCTCTCTCTCTCTCTCTCTCTCTCTCTCTGGGAATTAGCTTCATTTACTTTTTTTTAAATTATCAGCCAGTTTAAACAAATTTAATTTACCAGTTAATGTGAAAACTTTTTTTACTAAATCAACATTGCAGAGGAAATATTTTAACATTTCACAAATACGATATATATATATACATATATACATATATGTATATATATATATACATACATATATATATATATTTGTGTGTGTGTGTGTGTGTGTGTGTGTGTGTGTGTGTGTGTGTGTGTGTGTGTGTGTGTGTGTGTGTGTGTGTGTGTGTGTGTGTGTGTGTAACCTAATATTTTAAAATCACAATGAAAGTGACTACTTTCAATTATTCTTAAAAAACGTTCCAGTGACTGATTGATTGATATCAACCCAAGATAATACTGATCAAGAACCTCATCATATTAATGGACTCTAAAATATATTTTACAGTATCTACTGAAACAAAAGAAACCGCAAACCCAAATTATGACGTCAAGGCAATAAAATGCCCTCCAAAATCCAGACTTGACGCCATTTAAAAAGGACGTGTTCAATAAAGGGATTTGTAAAGCTTAGCTAAGATGTGACACAGGCCAGAAGCATGGGACACTCAGTAAGAATCGAACTCACCAACAATTGTCAACAAATCATGTTTGCCTACCATTATACCACTTGTGGTACACAGACGTATTCATTATAATTAATAAGTGAACATTTGTTGAAATAAATAACCAATTCCAAAATCAAATGAAATTTGACATCCAAGAAATTTGAACATCAAAAGTCGATAAATCTTGTAAATTTTATTTTATTGATAAAAATAAATACAAAAAACTTATGAATAATTGTCACCAAAATTTAGAAAAATACACCGATGTGTTAGGAAAATGATACAAACAGAATCCTGAGTGAAGACTTCAACCAAATAAGACGCATCAGACCAACGATCCTGGAGATAATTTCTAATCATAGACTGTACTAGAAAGTAGTTACAAAAACTTTTCAAAGGCTACAGTTTAGATTTCAAAGTAACGTCGAATTTAAAACAAGTCCATTTTCTGGACGATACGTTAAACAGAGATAATGGCACATGGCAGCCATATAGAAAATCAAACAATATCGAACAATAATCTGATCACCCAGCAACAGTCACAAAGTGAATCGCTTTCAGATTAGCCACAAATTCCAGTAACGTTAGAATCTTCAATAAGGTGAAAATAGAGTAAGTAACAGCCCCAAAAAATAGAGTAAGAAACAGCTATATAAATAGAATAAGAAACAGTCCTAAAAATAGAATAAGAAACAGCCCAGAAAATAGAAGACGCTTAACCAAACTGAATTATAGTAATCTACCGCAAAAGCGTTTAGACAAATATGAGCAAACTATTTTTCCATTTAATTAAAAAATGTATTTTCATAAATTTGCAATACTTAATGAACTGTTTCACAAAAACAATTAAAAAATAAACTCCTTATGCAAGACTGAAGATTCACTAATCAAAATGGTTTTCGTTGTACGAAATGGAAACGATAACTAAATTTCAAACACTGAATAAGTCTGTATAAGTTATTCTAAGGACCTTTAAGAAAGCATAAATCTATCTCTTCTCCCGACAGTTATTAGTAATTTGTAATATAAACTGGGTTCTTTTGTTTTGGTATGGCAGACAGTAGAAGTTATGGAAACTCTGAATTTAAATAAAATGTACTCCGCTTAAAAAGTGTGTTGCATCATGTTCATAGCGGAGGGGTTGAGTAATTATATATTATTACATGAATAATACGCATAAAATAATTTGCTAACATTATATGTAACTCTTAAAAGGATAATATAACCGGCAAAATGGCGAATATATCTGGAGAGAGAGAGAGAGAGAGAGAGAGAGAGAGAGAGAGAGAGAGATGTCCATTTAATGAAAATTATCTCATAGATAATAAAATACACAAAGCAAGTGTTAGAAATATCGAAAACGATGAGACTGAAAGAATTTGCTTTGAAGCCACAGACTTGAACTGGAAAAAATGTATAATTATGATTAAGATTCTTAAATAAAAAATATTGCAACAATACTGAGATTATGGCACCAATCTCGGTACTTTTGGGGAGAAAATATTTTGGTGAAACACAGAATTGTGTAAGTACAGCACACTCCATACACACCAAACCTTTCTTCGGGCGATTTTTCTTCCTTCCTAAACAAGAAATTCATCAAAAGAGGAAGATCGGCGGCCATTAAAAGAAATACGACTGTATAGTTTCACATCAATTCAAAAGTAAAATTTCAGAGGTACTTTGACCAAAGAAAAACTCACCGGGATAAGTAAGTTGAATGCCAATGGCACTATTTGGAAGAAAATTAATGTTTCATCCATTCTTCATTTCTATCTGGTAAATTCATCTTCTGTTTCAATACATTTTCTTAACACTCTTCGTATATATAAAATGCAAGTTCATATCTACACATAAAATATATGTATTGTAAAGATATGCACATGCACATTAGAAAGTTATGAAAAATTTCTTTGTCACAATAACAAAAGGCATTATTCGAATATGACTTGCGTTGCCATAACAACGGATTTTTTTTCATTATACAACTCAGAGATCAGATCAGGGTTGAACTGGGTGGAAGGGCATCAGATAGTACCCAATAGCCCATCTCACCAAACAGAGACCGAACAAAAGGAGTACAAGACGCCAAGTTACCCAGATCGCCAATGGGTTAAATACACAAAGGAGACCAAGACACTAAGGAGCCAAAGATGCTGATAGGCTCCAGACACCAAGAAACCCAACCCATTAAAAAGCCAAACACACCAAAGAGCCAAAAACGCTAATGGGCCCAAGACACCAAGTAGCCCAAGATGCCAACACACAAAGGAGGCCAAGACGTCAATGGGCACCAACGCCAAGGAACCCAATACATTAAGCAGCCGAATACGCCAATAGACACAACAAGTCAAGGATCCCGAGGCACCAAGGACTCCCAAACGCTAATGAGCCCAATACACCAAGTAGCTGAAAACGCCAATGGGCCCAAGATACCAAAAAGCCCAACACACCAAGGAACCCTAGATGCCACATAGCCAAACCCAAAACGCCAATGGACCCAACACAATAAGGGACCCAAGATATCATCGAGCCCAAGACACCAAAGAGCACGAGTCTTATTCTTTATGAAATGATTCAATGACTTATAGCTAAAATATTTAAGCACTTTGATCGTGAGTAAAAAATTTAAGTTTAGTAAAGGCATCAACAAATCTCATCTATTAAAAAATATCCACTCGATCTATTCAGTCGAACTGGAAACAAACACCCCAATAGATTTCTCTTCGTACAACAAACTTGGACGACGAGAATGATTGACCTTGTGTCACATCCTGCACTTGCGAAGGGTTAGGTATATGTACATGGTATTCCTATCAAACTCTAATAATTTATAAATTACATGGTTTCAAGTAACTAATAATAATAATAATAATCTTTTGGAAACAATTGTAGCTTCAAGTATTCATACAATTAACTTGGGCACACATATATGACATCAAGTATTCCTATCTAATGTAAATAATTTTCAAATAGATTTATTTTAACCTATAGATGATACACTGAGAAATACTACTTCAGTGGGTTAGAGTGGACCTTGAAGTAATGGCAATAAAAAGGCACCTCCATAATCTTCAGAGCTCCAGAAGTGTAGCCTCACCACCAAATACAGGTTAGTGTCATTTTTTTCAGCGTTCTTTTCAATCAGAGTATTAGAAACCCCTCTGACAAGCTGATAAGTGATACAATTTTAAACTTTCATGTCACTAATAATGATAATGCTTTGTAAAAAAAAACTGGAGCTTCGAGTAACTATTCTTCATACAAATAATTTGCATAGAGTTGACATTCAAAATGCGTACCTATGTGTTGTGTTCTGGTTAGTGAACACAAGTAGTAGTAATAATAAGACAAACCACGATATGTGAGGAAAATAGTTATATTTACAGGAAAGAGTATTTACAAGAGAGAGACGGTTAGTAATAAGAATGTAGGATTAGTGATAGAGTAATGATATACTTCAACAATAGGAACGGCTCTTCTGGTCTGACTCGTAGGATTATTCACAGACTGATCCCCGCTACTGTCATATATGGCAGATGGAACAGCTCATTATGCTGAAAAGGTAGGTGATACCCAACACTATGCTAAACTGAATTGTTTGAAATGGAACTGTTTTTGTATGCTAAACTGAATTATTTGAAATGGAACTGTTTTTATATCCTAAACTGAATTGTTTGAAATAGAACTGTTTTAACATTTAACTGTGTGTAAACAAAAACTATACTTATACTAAACTGAATTGTTTGAATCAGAACTGTTTGACTAAACTTAATAGCTTGAAATAGAAATGTTTTTGACAATCAAACTGTGTACTTATGCTTAACTGAATTGTTTGAAATAGAACTGTTTATTTGTATAAAAATGGATTTGGCATTGAATAACCTACAAGGTTAGTATCCCATAAAACCCAAGCAAACAAACAAATTTAATGTAAGCCAAAAGTAGATTTTTTAAAATTCAAAATTAATCGAATAACAAAAATATTATTGGACCTATTGTCCTCCTATTTTGACTCATTTTGTGTATATATAAATATTCAGTAAAGTATACTTGTAAAATCTGCAGTATAAATAGACAACTATATGCAACTCATGTAGAGAAGCGGAGGCTGCAAAGTTGACGTTTTTCAAACGATTATAGAAGAATTGAAGAATTTTGAAGATTGAGCCAATTTTCTTCTTCTTCTTCTTCTTCTTCTTCTTCTTCTTCTTCTTCTTCTTCTTCTTCTTCTTCAGCTACTGCTGCTGCTGCTGCTGTCCAAGTGCATAGCAATTAACAATTTCCTTTGTCGACCTTACGTGCATGTCATCATTTGAAACAATGATCTTCCTGGATCAGTCTTTCATCCCAATGCACTGTCCTTTCATATCCTACAATTTTGCCTTGAAATTTAAGAATGTTAACTGAGTACAATCAAAATTGAACAGCAAAAATATTGAAGAAATATTTTATCATTGAACGATTCTCAAATGTTGCACATTAAAATGTCCAAGTTTTGTTCGTAAAATTATTCTGCTACAATTCCGTGTCGTATTAGATAATTTTTATCTGTTTTCATTTGTTTTTATAATTCTATAAGTAAAGGAAATAAGGATTATGTCGTTGGACAGAGTAATAATGGTATCAATCGAAACGTGCTAACATCATTGATATTCCATCAAACTATGAACATTCAATTCTATCTGTGATTTATGAGAATGGGTACATCACAAAAATAGTGGTGTGTCCCATTTCTGGTTTAAAATAAGAAGCTAAAACCAGTCAATTATCTGTTGTTTGCACAATCGTCTCAAATATATAATTTACCTACCCATCAGCCACGAGCAGAATATGACACAAGGTCAATTTTTAAGCGGAATAAAGCTGGTATGAATTCAGTTTTCCTTCCTTAATTGGTTGCCTAACCAAGGCTTGAGAACCCAATCTGTCCGACTGGGAGGCGCGATGGTGTATTCGTGAAATCATGCAAAAGACGTGCAAAACACTTGAACAGAAATAATCGAAAGAAACCGCTGAGAGTAATACGTTCGTACACTTTGAAAATTTACTCTTTAAAAAATACACAGACGTTATGAATTAAAAAAAAAATCAATAACAAGAAATAAATAACATGAACTTTAATTTGGTCAAAATCCTTAAACATTTTTGGTAATATGACATGAACTATTTCAAGTTATCGTAACGGTATAGATTTAAGAATTGACTAAGGTGCTTAATTTGATCAGTTCATTCTCATAAGTATATATATAAATATATATAAAGTAGTTGGTCAGCACAGTTTATTTACAAAAACGAGGAGGTCAAACCTTTTATAATTATTAGTGAAAAAGAAATTAAGAATATTGTTCACAGACAATTATGCTTTTGTTATTTTTTTTTCTTTTGTTTAATGACATATCAACTTTTGTAGGTTATTTAATGCCACACTATTTCCTGGACAGTAGGGTATCTATAACTGGGAAATACGCCTTAATTGTCTATGAACAACAGTAGCTTTTATATTTTAGAAATGGCTGACTAGTTTTTCTTTAATTATTAGATGTTCTTCAAGTTGTGGAAAACAAATATGGAGTATTTATCATGTAAATATAGGTTCGGTATTATGAGGGTTGGCACGAATGGATTGTTCTAGTTGATGACAAGTTTCTGTCGAGATTTTGAATTTTCAGAGACAGACAGCATTTCTCTTTTCTTTTCTTTTTCAATCCAGACAAAATATTTTGATAGCAACACCAAATTTTCTTCTTAAATTGAAAATAAAAGATAAAATAAAATAAAACAAAAAGGGATTCAATTGTCTCAATATTTTCTTACTTTTAATAAAACATCATTATTGTTTGTTTGTTTGTTTGTTGTTTGGTTGGTTTATTTTTAATCTCATCAGATTTGATTTTATAACCGATTCATTTCCAATATTTTTAGATGTTTTTATTCAATGTAAATGAATCCTGTAATATTCATCGTCTGGCCTGTTAGCAATATGATATTATTATGTACAACCATAATAGATGTGTCAAAACCAATAATTACTTAGACACAGTCAAATGACTATTATTCATCTATGTTTAACATCCCGAACAGCCTGTATGTCATGGCTATAATCATATTTAGCCATGTGACTTGACACAATAGAATCATATCTGATGTAATCAAAATAAACGTCTCAAATATTTTGTAGCATGACCGATTAAAAAAAAACACATACTGAATAACAAAGAACACGGGCCTTTTATTTAGTAAAAAAGTGACAAACTTTATCCTAATCCAAGGACGTTACAATATATTTGCTTATGTATCGTCTGAATTCATACTTCTCATTGGAAAGAATAAACAATGCCAAAAGTTTCATTCCCCCACATTAGCTTTGATTTGATAACATCAAAACTTTGATCCAAAATCTTCGATAGCAATTCTTAATTGTCCTTCTTTCATGACCATTTCGTCGATTTTTTTAGGCCATTATAGTTGCTATTCAAATCAAATTCCGAAAAAATCCATTTTCTTCACCATCATGGCTGTGGTTTAATTCTATGATTTTTATCGTGCACTGCATTCGTAAGGTGGTGAGTACCTACTTTGGTACGGTGAGAAGGACAAGATTTATTTTCATTGAAAAATACAAATCTGACTGGCATAATGGTTAGAGTGTTCGCCAAAGACCCCGGAGATCTGGATTCAATCACAGGTCGAGTCATACCAAAGACTCAAAAAATGATACTTGATACTACCTTGCTTAACACTCAGCATTATAAGGTAAGGATCAAGGGTAAAGTGGAGCAATCCAGGGAAAGGAGTAGCGCCCTCTCCAACACCTTGGTGTAGTAGCTATCGACTGCGGTCGCCAACTTTACTTATATATACACACACACACACACACACACACACACACACACACACACACACACACACACATATATATATATTGTGATCTACAGACAGACTGTTTCGTTGTATCACAACTCTTCAATGTAGCTAGACACGCAGGACACTTAAAGCAGGAATCGAAACCCGTCTAAATTTACGCTAAATTTTCTATCTTACGCTCAGCTACCAGGCGACATACGTCAGCTCAGGCATTATAGCGCTTGTTTACATTTAGTGTTATAAGATACCAGAGTGCTCTATTCGTTAGAAGAGTTTTGCATTACGTGGGTGGCAGCCGTTAATTCTGTCACCAAAGAGCTCAACCCCGGGATTGTATATATATATATATATATATATATATATATATATATATTTCGACTTCATTTTATAAAAGACATAAATTTCCTCTGCCTCCTAAAAGGTGATTGACCATGCTTTTAAAATGTTCTTCAATTTTTATAATTAGAAGATAGTTGCTTTTATTGTTGCTTTTTGGTTGTTCTTTTTGTTTTTTGTGTTATTTTACTTTTTTGTTTGGTTTTGTTTTTGTTTTGTTTTTTTTAGGCAAGTGCAATGGAAATTATACACATTTTTTTATAGATATATAAATCATGAATTTGTTACTCCAAAAGTGTTAAATGATAAAAAAACAATGTGAATCAAAATTTGGAAAATGCTGACCTGATACGACGTCAGTGCAATCATCAAAAAAAAAACTGTTGACAATATCGTATGACTCTTAGATTATTTATAAGTAAAACAAGACTAACCACAACACTTTGCACGGGAAAGGCCAGGAGAATTGATTCTCAGAAATGTCATTAAAGAAGGAATCAGGATTATAACAAAAATGTTGAATATTAACAACTCATTTCTAAATCTCAAACATAAATCTTTATTCTATTAAAACCCCCGATCTTATAATATTAGATTTAATCGAGAAAAGATTTCTAATGAAACTTATACATGACTGTGAACATAAATGCATTCAGTAAAAATTTATTGAGTACTTCAATGTTCTCGTTTGTTTTGTTTTGATTTTTTTTCTTTTTTTTTTTTTTTTTGGAGTAAAATTGTGTTTGGATATTCGGGATGCATGGAATATCCAAACTAAGTCTGCCTCCTAAAAATAAAATTTGCATTTTCAAAATCCCGCCTAATAAATAGCCGATATCTTCATTTCTTCTCTTCTTTTGTTTGTTTGTTTTTTGTTTGTCTTCTTTTTTCTTTTTTTTTTTCGTTTTGTCTCAAATTCATTACTTGAAAAAGATTTCATTTTTAATCAGAATAGCATCTGAACCTAATTTCAAGCAGATGTAAGTATATTTTAGTGACTCTATGAATATATCAATATATTCTAGGTTTTATGAGTATCTAGCAGAATAATACAACGTATTTTTATTTTTTAAATAATGTTTTTTTTAGTGTGTTCAGTGTTTGTAAAAGTAAATTGAATGAAGTAAAATTTCTGATTTACTTTTAAATCCAAATGAATATTTGTTGATGCTGATATTTTCTTCTTTTTTCGGTCAAAGTATTAACAGCGTCCATGATGTCATCGTCGCGTTTCAATTGGATCGATCTGAGGGACATATCATCTGTTTTTATTGCTTAATGACTCAGTGATGTAAAATAAGAGGAACACGACGAGGACGAGGACGAGGAAAAAGAGGAGGACGAGGAGGAGGAAGAGGAGGTAAAACGAAAAACATAAATTAGTTAGACAAATTATAAATACATTATTCCGATATGCGTAAAAAGTATTTTTTAAAAGGTCCAAGATTGATATATTTTCATTTTATAATAATGAAAGATTTATATAGGATGAAATTCTATTAAACTTGGAGTATTTAAAATAGACTTTTTGGAAATTCATATTTTAAGAATTTTTCATAAAACATTTGTAATATAAACTATTTAATGATGTTCATCATCTTCATAAATGATGATAATAATAATCAAAGCGACAATAGATAAGACGCAACAAAATACCAAATGTTGATTATGTGGTGATAGAGACGAATCCATCAATCACATAATAAGCGAATGCAGCAAATTAGCACAGAAGGAGTATAAGGCGAGACATGACTGGGTCGGCAAGGTGATCCACTGGAGGATGTGCAAGAAATTGAAATTTGACCATACGAACAAATGGTATATGCACAACCCGGCAGCTTTCCTAGAAAATGACACACATAAACTCCTACTGGACTTTGACATACAGACGGATCACCTAATCTCGGCCAGAAGACCAGACTTTATAGTAATCTACAAAAAAAAAAGAAAGAGAATTTGCAAAATTGTTGACTTTGCTGTACCGGCGAACTACAAAATAAAATTAAAAGAAAGTGAAAAGAAGGGTAAGTACCTTGCTTGGGAATTTAAAAAAATTTGGAACATTAAGGTGACGATAATACCTGTCGTGATTGGTGCATTCGGTACAGTAACTAAAGGTCTATTAAAGGGACTGGAGGAGTTGGAAGCTGGGGGATAAGTGGAGACCATCCAAACTACTGCATTGTTGAGAACGGTCAGAATACTGAGAAGAGTCCTGCAGACTTGAGGTGACTTACTGTCACTCAAACTCCAGTGGAAGACCATCAGCTTACGCGGATGTGAAAAACTCTAAAGGAGTAATGATAATTGTATAAGAGGAAATACTCTTTTCTCTGGATTTAAATGTTACCATAGCGATTTAAAGCTGTGTACAAACTTAAAATCTGACGGAAAGGTGGTCAACTTTATTAAAGCAATCATAAAAGGTGAACATTTTAAGTACTTTTAGTATTCTAAATGATTTACTAGGTTAAAAAAAGAATATATATATATATATATATATGCGTGTGTGTGTATGTGTGTGCGTATATATATATATATATATATATATATATATATATATATATACGAGGATCATTAAATAAGTTTCCAGACATTTTTCGTATTGGCACTTTTATTGACAGTACACACATGAAGCTCTAGTTCCCTTTGAAGTAATCTCCTCCTGCTGCAATGCATTTGTTGTACCGTTCCATCAACTTCTGGAAGGCCCCATGGAAGTCCTCTTGTGTGACCGTGTCAATGACCTTCATCACAGCCTCTTTCATCTCCTCAATTGTCTCATAACGACAGCCTGTGAGCTTAGGGAATAAGCAAAAGTCACCGGGAGCAAGGTCTGGTCTGGTCTGTAGCTGTTCATTTGAAGCTGAAATCATAAAAATTGGTCAGTCATCTCATAAGATGTATAGCAATAACATACTGAATTTTCAAGAGTCTACGACAATTTCAAATGCCTATACAAAAAAATGTCTGGAAACTTATTGAAGGCACTTCGTAGCATAACATTTCTCTTAGTGACGAGTGCAGAACGTTTTCTTAGAATATTTTAATGCGCATATTGCAGCTGTCGAGAGTCGAACTGTGCACTATCGGATTTTGGTTTTAAAACTCAGAATGAATAATTCCAGGTTGATCCCACCATACACACTGCATAATTTTTCTTCTATGAAACTCCGTTTTTCAGGAAGGTAACGGAGATTCATTCTTGTTAATCTAGTGACTTTTGCATTGAAAAGACCCTTTTTCTTATCCCTTTTTACGATATTTTTAAGTACGGATCATTTCTATCTTAAAAGAACACTTTTCATCATGGATATTGCGATCTTCTTTAATCTTCTCACTAAGAGTGTGAGGAGTCCAAACGTCGATTGCCCAGTCGACTGGGGCTGTAGAATATATTGACTGCACCTCTGCAGAGGGGTAAGACCCCCACCCCACCCTAACAAGTGTCCTGGATATGACGCTAAACAATGTGATGGTGAGGTTCCAGTGATGCTGGAGCTTTGGGGAATGTGGAGTACCCCTTCATTGCCATTGCTCCCAAGTCCACTCTGCCCCGGCGTGGTAGCACCTGACAGGGCCCTATCTATGGGTTAAATAGAACTAACGGCATACTTATGCTAAACTGAATTGTTTGAGTAAACTGAATAGCTTGAAATAGAAATGTTTTTCACAATTAAACCGTACTTACATTTAAACTGCGTGCTTATGCTTAACTGAATTATATGAAATAGAACTGTTTTTCGACATTTAAACTGTATTTATACTTAACTGAATTGTTACATATAACGGCTTATTTATACTTAACTGAATTGTTACATATAACTAGTTTGAAATAGAAATGTTTTAGACAATTAAACAGTGTACTTATGCTAAACTGAATTGTTTTAAATAGAACAGATTTACATAAAAATGGATTTGGTGTTAAATAATCAACAAAGGTTGATATGCCATAAAACCCAACGTCGAACTCGTCCATTTTTCCTATCTTTTTCAAATTCAGCAGATTGTGGATTGGGATGTATTGCAATCAAGTGCTAATTCTCGAGTAGTTTTGCGAGGATTGCATTTCACCAATTCTCTTGATGCATCTTAATCGAGGTCTGATGAAGTGTCCTGGTCTGGCTACATCTCAAAATTAGGTAACGGCTGAACAAAACTTCGAAAACCAGTTTTGGGTTTGACGATCACGAAAACTTGGAAGTTTCTTTGCTGTTTCTGTAGAATTTTTGTTATTCTTAAACTCTTACAACATTAAATGTCGATTATATGAAATTCCTCCATTTTAGAGATACGTGATCATAGATTAAATTATGATGCAAACTCTTTCATTTCTAAAATAACAATGACCAATGAAAACATTCTTGAATTTTCAGTTGCATTCAAAATATTGGAAGTTTAAAATCCGTTGTTACAAGTTGCTTTAAAAAAAACGAATATATATATATATATGTGTGTGTGTGTGTGTGTGTGTGTGTGTGTGTGTGTGCTCTTCCTTTTTTTCTCCAGTAGGATAATAGAAATCTTTGACTTTAAAACCTGAGATGTGTTGTTGAGAATCTGTGACCCATTAGTGCACCATTCATCTGTTATCAGCTCATCCCAAAAAGTGTGGGGTTGGTTCAATACAAACCTTCACCAATATAAACAAATCGTATGCGAAGGTCGTCCAACGGTTCACATCTTTAATCGAACTATTCGACCCTCATACATACAAATTCGACGGGAGAGTTCATTAGATGTTCTACCCCTGGAAAAAAATTATAGAATTAGCACATTTAAAGGATGTTCATCTGTCATTTTTTTTTTATTTTATTTACCTTATAACAGTTTAACGCAAAGCATTTTTCTCAAATAGCTGAACATTTTGGCTACATAAAATATTCCTAAAAAATTTAGATAATTTAAATTAAGAGTGTATTTCTGAATCCATGCAGAGAAAAAAAAGATATATATATTATATATATATATATAGATATATATATTATATATATATATATATATAGATATATATATAGATATATATATTATATATATATATATATAGGTAGTGCCTTCAATAAGCTTCCAGACTTTTTTGTATAGGCATTTAAAATTGTTGTAGACACTTGAAAACTCAGTATGTCATTGCTACACATCTTATGAGATGACTGACCAATTTTTATGATTTCTGGTTCAAATGAACTGCTACAGCAGGAATTGGAATACACCCTACTAAAGCCTGATTGTCACAGCTGGTGAATTTCAAAAATACAATGTAACACTTTAGAAGAACGATATGCAATAAAATTCTGTTTTAAACTTGGAAAAACGCCAGTCGGAAGAGGCCAGCACTCTTGAAATCGGGTCAGTGGCATTTCCACCAGGACAATACACCAGTCCACAACCTCATCCTTGTCACAGGCTATTTGACCAAGATGGGAATCAAGACAGTTCCTCATCCTCCCTATAGTCCAGACCTTGCTCCCTGTGACTTTTGGTTATTCCCTTAGCTCAGAGGTTGTCTTTATGAGAAAATTGAGGAGACAAAATTAGGTGTGACAAAGGTCATTGACACGGTCACACAAGAGGACTTCTATGGGGCATTCCAGAAGTTGTTGAAACGGTACAACAAGTGCATTGCAACCGTAAAGATTACTTTGAAGGGGACAAGAGTTTCATGTGTGTACTGTTAATAAAAGTGCCTATACGAAAAAAACCTTGAAACTTATTTAATGATCCTCGTGTATATATATATATATATATATGCACACACATACACAAAAGTTTCATGTGTGTACTATCAATAAAAGTGCCCATACGAAAAAGTCTGGAAACTTATCGTAAGCACCTCGTACCTATAACATAAGGCCACATTCAGCAAGAATCACGCAGGAAAAATATTGGATTTAGCCTAATCTGTTCTATTTTATCCACCATATTCACCAGACTTTACACCAAGGGATTTTCATCTTTTTCCTTCTCGACAAAATGTTGCTGAATGAGATCAGGTGAAAACATTTGTGGACAACTTTTACTTGAGAGAAATCAACATGGCAATGGGTGATTCAAAATAATGATGAATATATTCTTAATTGAAATTAATTCATTTTTAGATTATTCATGAATTAATTATATTTTTCAAAAACAGAAATTATTTAACTCAACCCAACACACACACACACACATATTCCAATACGTGATCAACAATTATAGATTGACTTAAAAAAGAAAAGATTGTGTTTATGTAAAATACATGGAATAAAATGAAAATAAATTTATCATATAAGATTTTACAAGATTTTTGTTCTATAATATTAAGATATGTCTTTATTTTAATCGGAAAAAATTCTTGAAAATTTTTTCTGAGTTTAAAATGCAACAAATTTAAGAAGTTTTATTAAAATGTAAATCATTAAATCTGTTGAATTTTAGAGTTAAACATTTTAAGAATATTTTGAATTTATCTAAATATTAATATTGTATTTCATGATTTCTTCTCTCCACTTCTTATTCATCTTTCTTTGAATTTCACAAATGAACAGATGCTTGCTTACACAGATTAGTAAACAACACTTTTTTGGTTTGTATATACAGCTGCTTAAATTAACGTCAAAAAAGATCGATTTTTTTATGTTTTGCTTTCTTAATTAAAGAGATTATTATTATTATTATTATTATTATTATTATTATTATTATTATTATTATTATTATTATTATTATTTACTCATAAGAGTTTTTCACATCAGCGTTAGCTGAGGGTCTTCACTGGAGTTTGAGTGACATTAAGTCCCCTCAAGTCTCTTGGACTCTTCTCAGTATTCTGGTCGTTCTCAATAATGCCATTGTTTGGATAGTCTCCACTCGTCCTCCAACCTCCAAGTCCACCAGTCCCTTTAATAGTCCTGTAGTTACTGTACCGAATGTACCAATCACGACTGGTATAATCGTCACCTTCATGTTCCATAGTTTTTTCAATTCTCTAGCAAGGTCGAGGTACTTATCCTTCTTTTCATATTCTTTCAGTTTTCTTCTGTGGTCAGCCGAGACAGCAAAGTCAATAATTTTGCAAATTCTCTTCTTTTTTTTTTTTTTTGATGATTATTATTAGGTCTGGTTTTCTGGCCGAGATTAGGTGATCCGTCGGTATGTCAAAGTCCCATAGAAGTTTATTTGTGTCATTTTCTAGATTATTATTAGTATTATTGATATTATTCACTCATCAGATTTTTCGTAATAGCGTTAGCTGATAGTTTTTCACTGGGGTTTGAGTGACAGCAAGTTTCCAGGACTCTTCTTGGTGTTCTGGCCGTTCTCAATAATGCTGTCGTTTCGATGGTCTCCACTCGTCCGCCTATTTCCAAGTCCTCCAGTCCCTTTAGTAATCCTTTAGATACTGTTCGAAACACACCAATTAAAATTGGTATAATTGTCACCTGCTTGTTCCACAGTTTTTTTCAATTCCCTAGCACGGTCGAGGTACTTCTTTTCACATTCTTTTAATTTTATTCTATGGTCAGCAAAGTCGACAATTTTGCAAGTTCTCTTTTTTTTTATTGATCATTATTAAGTCTGGTCTTGTGGCCGAGATTAGGAGATCCGTGTGTATGTCAAAGCCTCATAGGAGTTTGTGTGTCATTTTCTAGGACAGGTGCTGGGTTGTGCATATACTATTTGTTCGTATGGTCAAATTTCAATTCCTTCCACATCTCCCAGTGGATTACTTTGCCGACCCAATCATGTCTGGTCTTATATTCCTTCTATGCTAATTTGCTGCATTCGCTTATTATGTGATTGGTGGTTTCATCTCTGTCCCCACATAGTCGACATTTGCTATTTTGCTGCGTCTTATCTATTCTCGCTTTGATATGATTGGTTCTTTCGTCGATGTTTTGTGCTGCTATTAGGAGAGATTCTGTTTCTCTCTTAAAGTTTCCTTTTCTTAGCCATGTCTAGGTTTTGTCGTGTGAGATGTTGTTTATTAATCGTTTAAACCGCCCATAGAGTTGTTTTCTTTCCCTTTTTTGTTTCCAAGTTATTGTCATTCTGTTGTCCATCGTGTTATCAGTATCGTTTCTGATGGCTGATATCTTCCATCATATTTTTGTATATAGTCTTCGAGTCGTTGCATCGATGCGTCCAAGCTGTCTTCAGTGCTGGCAAGTCCACTTCCTCCCTTCCACACCACCGTTCACTAATGGCTTCTCAACGAAGTTTGAATGACAGAAAGTCTCCTTAAGTTTCCGGGACTTTTCATAGCATTCTGGTCGATCTCAACAATGCTGTAGTCTGGTTGGTCTCCATTCGTTCTCTTATTTCCAAGTCCTCTAGTCCATGTATGAATCTTTTGGTGACTGTACCGAGTACACCAATTACAATTGGCATCACCGTCACTTTCAAGTTCCATGTTTTTTTTTCAATTCTCTAGTAAGGTCCAGGTACCTATCTTTATTTTCACTTTCTTTTAGTTTTACCCAGAGGTCAGTTGGAACTGCAAAGTTCACTATTCGGTAGGTTCGCTTTTGTTTTTCCTTTTTTTTTATTAACTATCACTATGTGCATGTACCATTTGTTCGTATGGTCAAATTTAAATTTCTTGCACAATTTCCTGTGGATTACTTTGCCCACCCCGTCGTGTCTAGTCTTATACTTGTTCTGTGCTAGTTTGCAGCATTCGCTTATTATGTGATTGATCGTTTCGTCTTTATCGCCATATAATCTACATCTGCTATTTTGCTTGGATATGATTCGTCCTTATGGCGTTGTTTTGAGTTGCTATAAGAAGAGATTCAGTTTTTCTCTTGTTTGCCTTTTGTAACGACGTCTACGTTTTCTCGCGTGAGATGTCACTTAAAACGTCCATAGTTTTTTTCTTCCCATCTTTGTTTTCTGGTTATTTCAGTTCTGTTGATCCTTACTTTGTCAGTATTATTTCTAGTGGCTGTAATCAGTCTTCCCCCGCGCTTTTCTGTGTAGCCTTCGAGTCATTGTATCGATGAATCAACGCTATCTTTAAAGCTGGCAAGCTCTCTTCCTACTTTTCTTGATGCATAGTCTAACATCGTATCTCGGATGTATGACCTTATGCATTGTCTTGAGTTTTCTTGTTTTCTTGTCTATTTCCTTAACTTCTTCTCTGGTCTACTTCAAGAAAGGTCCCGAGTATCCTACGAGGGTGACAGCTCAGGTATTTGTCCCTTTTATAAAGTTCCTGCTATATAGTTTAATTTCGAGTTGCTTTCTTGTTCTCCAGAGATATTCTTTTTTGATTTTTTTTCTTTCATCTCCACTTCTTTGATGGTGTTAGCTTCCAATATTCCCACGTACTTGTAGGTTTCCTTTTCTCCGAACGTTTTAATTTTTTCTTGATTTAGTAGTTCCATGGCGAATTTTTTAAATCCCGAATTCAATCCCTATGTCCAGACTGTATATTCTCACTGCTTGTATTAGGATTTCCTATTCTTTTTCGTTTTTGGCAAACAGTTTGATGTCGTCCATCTACATAAGGTGATTCAACTTTTCCTACAATTTACTAAGTTTGTATTCTCCTGCGCATTTCCTGAGTATGTAGTTGAGTGTCATCATTGCTATTACAAGCAATAATTGTGATAGTGCGTCTCCTTAGAATATACCACTCTGAATCTTTGTTTCATTTAAGCTTTTCCCTCCTGCTGTCAATCAAAGGCAGGCACGTTATGCGTCTGTAGTTGTTTGGGGCGGTTGCTTTCAGGTTGGGGGGGTCTTTCTGGATCAGTGTGTTTTTTCTTTCAGGTGCGTCTGCTTCTTGTAAACATCTGTTCATTTGGATTGCTAGTCTGTCGTGAATGGAAGTGAATTTTCCTTGTCATCCGGTTATTTGTATGTCTTCGTGCAATCTCCATTGCTGTAAAAATCTTTCCTCGTAGTTTTGGAATTTCCTGTTTTGTCTGTTTTATTTCACCCTGTCTCGATATTTTTTCAGTCTTCATTCTCTCACCAATACCTTCTGGCTTATTTCCTCGAGTTATATAATCATTTTTACTTGTGTTGCTTTTTTCTTTTTGTCTCAACGTGTTCCAGCGTTTTTCTTTGTCTTATCCTTTTTGCTTGTTGTCGTAGATTTCTTATCTCTGGTTTCAGTCGAATTTCCCAAGAGTTTTGAATTTTTGTTCGTGTTTTTAGGCAACCTCCGATTTTTTACAGGGTAATTTCACTCCCGCATATATTAGTTTGTTTAGTTCCGTGATGTTTTTCGTTGAAATATGTGTTAATAATTCGTTCATTTTTTTTTTTTTTTTCATTTTTTGCCTCAACTGTTTTTCTGTCTTGGTTTCTTAGCAATGGTAATCAAGTGTTTTAAAAAAAATTCTCTCTAAGTTTTCTAAATTCATTTCTTCTTGTGTTAGTGTTTGTTCTGTGTGGTTTGTGTGTGTGATGTTTCGTTTGTTATTACTCTGTGGTTCATTTCGGTTAGAGTTAACTTGTTTTTCAGGATTTGGTGTATCGGTAATTTTATTAGTGTCTTGCTGTCTTGGTTCCCTATTTATTTTCTGGTGCATTTCTAGTATTTTAAGGTCAGAAAATCAGCTTTTCTTCGTTATCATCCTTTGTCAACGAGTCTTTGATATCAATCGTTCTTTTCATATACCCTCTTCATATTTACCCAACCCCTCCACTCGGGAAGGATATGACACAAGGTCAATTTTTTAAGCGGAGTTTAACAGGTTTGAATTCAGAGTTTTTCCTTCTCCTAGACTAGTTGCCTCACCAAGGCTGAAGAACCTAGTCTGTCCTACTATTTACCTATTGCTGGAGGGAGAATAATTGGATTCATACCTTTCCCAAGGGTATTAGTGCTATGTGAAATGCAATCAGTCCAGGATTTGAACTCGTGTCGCCGTGTCCAATTCCTGCAACGATAACCATTATACCACGGGCACCCTCTTTGCATTGGGCTGCTCCCAAAATAACAGTCAAGTTCAAGTTAATTATTTTCACAAGTCCATGTTTTGTGTTGGCGTCTCTTGGTCGTCGTTCGTGTCCCTGAAAAACGAACTGCCTACATTCGCTGGATGACGATTGGATCCCCAATTTTGGATATCAGGGGAGCACTTGCCGACCATGACACTCACGTTGCGTTTATTATTATTATTATTATTTCAATTTTTGTTTATATAGAATATGTAGCTAACAATTTCCATGGTTTATTTCTTTTTTAAATTTATTCACAGTTTATTTTCAATTATGTGCAAATATTATATTTTTGGTTTCATCACACCTGAATTTATGTGGAACTTGGTCGTTCTTTTACACTGTGATCAACAAATCTAACTGAACTAAGTGTAACATTTCTATCAGCAAATGTACACCGGCAGAACGTCATTTTTCAATAGTGCAACTCAATATATTTTCCTATTAGCTCTTTGCTGACCAATTCAAAAATCCGTTGACCAATTAAATAATTTGCCCACTCCGTAAGGATTAAAAAATTATCAACGTGTGAAAGGACTTATAAAGTTTCTTAATCTCATTGATTCTGCGTTTTGTTTTTAGTGTTTTTTTTGGGGGGGGGTCTGCTTTCTTTTTTTTTCTTTTTTTTCTTTTTTTTCATAAAATATGAATATTTAGTATCCAGCTGTTTTTAACAAACAGATCTAAAAAGATTTTCTCGGTTGGATTCACATTTTAGAATATAAAATTCCGAATCTTTTTTATTTACTTTAAGAAATATGTAAATTGTTTTGTGGCAATACGGTAACTCATCATGTGAAATATGCAAAATGATAATTTTAATAAATTTCCTATGAAGTAAAAAATGAATTTTTCCCCTTAATTTATTTATTTATTTGAAATAAATGAACAAACTGAAACTGATGCAAAAAATATCCTCGTCTTTTACTTTTGGTCACATCTCAGAATAATTTAAAGAAAAAAGTTCATCGTAATCAAAGAAATATGAACGATCACTTAATAGATTTCAATTCTCAAGTTATTGTTTGTTTGTTTTTTGTTTTCGTTTGTTTGCTTGTTTTTTGTTGTTGTTGTTGTTTTTTTGTTTTGTTTTTTTTTTTTTGTTTTTTGTTGTTGTTTTTTTCTTTTTTTGTAATCACTTAAATGCTGCCTTCGCTGGTCATTAAGCTCAATAACTTGTCACATCCTATTTATAGAATAATATAATTGGAAATGAATAAAATACTCTATGATTAGCCTTTAATTATTTCCCTTGAGAAAGTATAATTCTTTGGGATCAGTATGAACGTTGACACTCGTGTTATGATAATTAAGTTGCATATTGAACAGGATATTGTTTTATTCTCAAACTTACGACCATCATAATGTTTTTGCACTAATAACAATCTTGCTATGATGTGATTTACTTAGCTTTTTGCAAAGATGTGGTACAAGGCCGTATGAATGGGGCACCCAATGAAACTCGAATCTCTCTACTTTGTGATATTATTATTGTTGTTTCACATTAACATACATAAAATAATAATGATAACAGAACTTATTTCATAAATTCTATATTGATATTTATGCAAATAAATTTTTAAAACGAAATCTTTTTTTTCTTTTTTTCAGTCAGAATTTATTCTAATCTGTTAAACTCGGATAAAAATACAAACAAATTTTGCAATTCTTTTAAAGACTCGTTTTTAGCTTAATCGAGATTTAGAAAATTTTCATAAACCCATTTATTCTTTTCTCATTCTATTTGTTTTTTATACGATATAACCTCCATGAAATTTCCAAGTTCAATTTTAAAGGTTCAACTTTTGGAGAGAAAGGCATTATGCAGTCTTTTGAAATAAAAACGATTTCTTTTTTTATCGGACGTTTAAATTGTCATTACCAACATTGGGTTGTTCATTTTATTATAAAATAATCTGAACTCAAATATTTACGAACATTTAATATTTTGTGAATGTTTCGTGGAAAAAATATATAAACTGAAAAAAATCGATGAAATTTCAATCATCAGTCACAAAATAACCAGGTTAATATTTTTAGTTTTTTTTTTTTTTTAATACTGACCCCACCCACCGAAGACAGAAAAATAGTTTGATTTTTTATTGTTAAAGATGAAAAAACATACAATTGGTTTACTATGATGTAAATTGCTTTAAGGATGGCTAATTTGATTGGTGCAAAGGAATTGAACAACAACAACTTGGTCAAACCGGATTTTTCTTTCTTTCTTTCTTTCTTTTTTTTAATCAGAGAAACACGTGAACACAGGTCATGACGTCTAGAAAGTTCATTGATGAAGTTGGTAATACAAGATAGAAGAGAAAAGGAGGGAAATAAATGAAAGAAACTTTTCCAAATGATTTAAATTTTGTTCAACATTTCAAGCAATTTCCAAGAAGATTTAACAAAATTGAGAATCAGTGGAAAGATCATGAAGATACGGAGAAGATATAATTGTGTGGTCGGAAAAAGCTAAATTCGTGGCAAAATTATCGAAAGTGGAAGATCTAGCGACCTTCCTACCCTTTATTGGCGTTTGCGCTTTATTTAGAAATGGACAAAATCGTCCAAGTAGATGTCGACCGAAAAGAGGTTAGGCTGATAGAAGTCTTCAGGTAAGAGGAGTTTCTAGACAACAGTCAGCAGGGTGAGGAAAAGGTGGCGCTAAAAACAGACGGAGGTTGATGTCAGCGAAATCTGGAAGCTGACAAGTCTAGCAGGTTTGCTGGGGAAAGCTTAAAAAAAGGTAATCAAACTTTTTTCATAACTGGATTCCCTGATCCGATTTCGGTAACCTTACAACAGCTGTCGGACATTAAAACCGTCACTAAGGCCGATTTATTTGCACAAGGCAAGAGTGCTTCCGATAAATAGGAGCTATGACTGATGTGGCAAGACAACAAGCCATGAATTATCAAGAATCAAGAAGAAGAAGAAATAAGCAACTTAAAGGATAGTAATTTCGGTGTAAAGGACAGTCAGAACCTGACATAGATTGCTATAAATGCAGTCAGCCAGGTCCCCTCTTTTGATATTTATAGTCACTGAAACTGGTAGTAGCTGCTCCTCCTAGCAACTAATGGAGCTATCGAATATACTGCGCTCTGAAAATTTTGGTGGGGAAGAAAACAGCAAATGTTTTTGTTGACACAGGTTGTTGTACAACTAATTTTCTCTAATAAACTCGTGATCAGCTTGAAAAGAACCGGAAGAATTAAAACAGTAGATGAAAAGCACACTTAGTGTAAAAGAATCAGTACTGCAAAACTAGTAGAGCAGGAGACGCCATTGAAACTTTGAGCTGAAAAATTTCATGGTGCGTCATTCTTAACTTGACGTGATGTATGTGTGTGGAGCGAGCTCAAGAAAACAGAGGCAAATGACGGACACTTTACAAATTATTGAAGTGAAATCAGCCAGTCTACGAATGCACGTGGCAAAAAGCCAATAGAGGTACCAATTGATAAAGTACAAAGGTTGGATGTATTGCCTGAGCAGATGAGGATTTTGGCTGAACTGTACACCAAAAAGTATAAGAAAAACAAAATAAAAAAGGGTTACTGATTCATATATTGACGCTGAAACGAAAGTGACGGTTGATGAAATCTTCTGGAGGAGTAAAGTAATGCAGGAAATCAAAGAAAGTTAGGCAGTAACTCTCTTTTAATTGTGTGAACCTCTAGGCCAATCATCATTTACTAAGCGGAGCCTAATTTGGCACAAGGCTTTATGTGTAGAGCACTCAGAGAAAATCGAACTTACTAATAATCGTTTGTTGGCTTAGTTAAGCAAACCATTCAACTGTGAAAGGTAACCTTGTACGATAAACATTTCGAAAAAACAAATCTATAAAAAGTAAAGTGATTTCAAACAAATCAAGGATTCCAGTCTACAATGGAAAGGCTGAAATATAAACATAAACTCACACAAACCAATAGTTTTTGTTTTTATAGATATATTCTCATCCATTAGCTCCCAATATTTGGTGACAAACAGCGTCACGGGAACAGCGCATGTGAACACAAACAAGCATACAAGTATAAAAAAAAAGTCTAGGATTGGTGCCTAAAGTCAGTCTATGCCTTAAACCACTGAGACTCTGATACCCAGTACCTGAGATCACAAATTTCACTCAAAAAAATTAGTCGCATATAAAACACAATTCAGACTTCGTACCGTGGTGCAGACATCTTTGTTTATAGCTTTCCCATCATTCCATTAAATGAAAGGCTGTAAATAGTTACTATATAAAGCCTTTCATTTTTACTATATCTGAAGTAATCTCTCTGAGCCCAGGATGTAGACATCTTTGTTTAAATCTATCCCATCATTCCATTAAATGAAAGGCTGTAAATAGTGGCTATATTAAGCCTTTTATTTTTAGTATATCCGAAATTATGTGTCTGAGCCTAGTATGTAGACATCTTTGTTTAAAGCAATCCCATCATTCCATTAAAAGAAAGGCTGTAAATGATAATTATATTAAACCTTTTATTTTTAGTATATCTAATCTGGTCTCTCCGTGCCCAAGATGCAGACATCTTTGTTTAAAGCTATCGTATCATTCAATTAAAAGAGAAGCTATATTAAACCTTTTATTATTTACATCTGATGTGATCTCGTTGAGCCCCAAATATCCGTTTTACAGTGTGTAGCAAAATAGCGCATATCCTAAAATGCTGGCTAAACGAATTTAAATGGTTAATATTCTAAGATTATTTACAAATATCTAACTTTTTAAATTGCTCATTAAAATACATGTTTTTTTTATAATCCCCCATTAATTAAAGTAATAATATGAGATAACATTAAGTTTTTTCACCTAAAAATAAGTTTATTACATCAGTTTTTGGAATGATGTCATTAATTTTCTTTTTCTTCCACGCAGTCAACAGAATGATAAGCTGGTTAGTTTCAGAATATTTTTAATTATGCAGCATGAAAATACAGGATAAACACTAAAATGTGGTGGAGCTACAATTTGCCAACCTTTTAATTCTGTGGTTCCATCTTCGTTTCTTGCATTTTGTGTTTCATTTTTTCCTTTCCGTTTTTTACTCTTTTCCGGTTTATATTTTTTATGACGTCATCGTCAACATTCTTTCTTCCTTGTTTTGTGATCAATTCTTTTTTTTTTTTTGTCTAACGTCAACCTTTTTTCATACTTTCTCTATTCTCACTTTTTTGGCGTTTTTTTTTTTCCATATATATTTCTAAAGAAATTGTAGACCTCTTCAAACATCTTAAAAACATCATTTTTTCTAAAACTTTGTTTCTTTTTTTCTTTTCTCTATTCTTTTACCCTTTCTTTTCTTTTTTATTCGCATCCCCCCCCTCTCTCTCTCTCTCTCTTCTTCTTCTTCTTCTTCTTCTTCTTCTTTCTCTGTCTGACATAGAAAAAGACACTTGAACTTTCTCTGCTTACAATATCACCTTTCCGCTTTTCATTATCAATCCATCTCAAATTTACTTTCTCAATATTTTTCATTCAGTATATTTCTCATAATCGTACAAAAAATCAGTGTTTTCTGAATTTCCTCCAACTTTTCCCTTTTTTGAATGAAAAATATTCAAATATTAAAGCTCATCCCGTCATCATCTCTGCTACACATTTTTTTTATTTGTCTGTTTGTTTAATCTTCTATCTCCTATTTTTTCTCGGCCACCATTCTTCGCTTCTCAAAACGGACAATGTCACTATCCATAACTCCCTTGTCTCCTCATTTAACTTTTTTCTGACACACCCACTTTGGCTGGATTATAATTAATTCCCTTTATAATCTATAAATAATGGCTGATAGTTCACGTGATATTTGACATAGCAACTCTCTCTGTATTTAGAGTAGAGTTCGTACAACTTGAACCTTAAGCGTGTCCATAGTGATGAGACTCCTAGAAACGGTCGTGACGGAAAAACCAAATGACAGAGAACTCATTAGTAAATAGAATGGTAACGATGACAATTCTAAATATGAATATTGCTGGTAGACAAATTCTGATATGTTTTATGTCGTTGCCGCTGTTACACAAACGATGGATTTTATAGAGATAACAGCGAAAAATATATAATATCATGAAAAATTAATAATTAGAAATTTTGTATAGAATCAGCTCTAATCAAGGCTGAGACATGTAAAATCAGTATATATTGCTGCATTATATTATGTTAAAATAGTAGACCAATTCCTTATGTCTTATCCCAGAAATTATCAGCTGATCAAAAAAATTTATAGCATATGATTTAAACAATTATAAAAATTATATTTCTTAATAATGAATATGTATATATATATATATATATATATATATATATATATATATATATATATATATATATATATATATAATAAAACCAATGAGTCAGAATTATTGGAAGCAGATGGGGAAGAACTATATATATATATATATATATATATATATATATATATATAAAGAAAGAAAGAAAGAAAGAGCACTTTGATCTGATAATTTCAACTTCTTTAAAAACACAAAGGCGTCAAGAAAATCGTTAAGAAAAATTTTCTTTTTTATTTTAAATAAAAGACAAAGTAAAATCCAAAATAACAAAATACATTTTACAAAGTAAAACTCGAATTATAAATCTTGATTAATGAAAAACTTGTAAAATAACCAATTTTTATCATATGTTTTTCCATAACATCAAGTTACTTGATAATCCTTCGTGAAATATCTTATAAGGTTTAGGGATTATAAAAGACACAGATTATAATATCTCATTATAATTCATTAAATGTTTGTCCATCCGACTGTACACTAAAACTCTCTTTGGCAGTCAATTTCAGTCAAATTTTTAAAGGAATTGTCAGGATTATTAGTGAAAAGGTTTTGAATTTAAACTATATTCGACCAAAATCACTACATGAAGACCGGCTCATTGGCTAGTGGGTAGAGTGTTCGGCAATGGTCCGGGAGACCAGGGTTCAATCTCAGGTCGCGTCATATCAAAATTTTAAAATGGTACTTGATACTGCCTTGCTTAACACTCAGCAATATAAGTTATGTATTGAGGGTAAAGTGGAGCAATCCAGGGAAAGGAGTAGCGCCCCCCTACACCTCGGCGTAGTAGCTATTGAAAAGGGAGCCCTCAGTTTGCCCTCGACTAAAGTCGCCAACTTTACTTACTTTTACATGAAACTACTACTTTTACCAATGAAAAATTAAATAATCTCAAAATCGCCACGATTTTCAAGGGAGATAATTAAGTTAGACGCCTCACATTCAAAGAGAACAAGCGTCATTTTTCAGAGTTCTAAAAAAGCAACAATTTCTTTGATTATTTTAGAATAAAAAATTACCACTTATTTGTTTATTTTTATTCATTATTTATTTATATTTCTATTATATCAATTGATATTAGATATTTACTTTAGAAATCATAACTTATATCAAACATTTTTTGGAAAATATTTCTATATTTACATATTTTTTAACTATTTCTTTCTTAAAATTTATATACATTACTATTGCATATCTTATTTCATGATTTTCTCTTTGGGGAAATTAACAAGGGATTTATAAAATAGTAATGTATAAAAGTTAAAAATAAATAAATAATAAATTCAAAAAATATAAATGTAGATCCAAGAATTGTGAGTATTTTCATCAGAAGATTTTTTTTCTGGGAACAAAAAGACACCTTAAAGTTTTGTGTTAAATCCATTCCAGATTTTAAATTACTTCGGGGATATTTTTCAACCAAGTTAAAAATAGTTTGTAGAATAAATTCGGGGATATTTTTCAACCAAGTTAAAATAGTTTAGTTACTGTAATAAGTCTATATGGACTAAATTAACATTGAAAAGAAAAAACTACATTAAATCATCTGGTATTTTTGATTGATTTGCTGATGAAACTAAATACTGAATTTACAACATGCCAATTCTATATTAATTAATAAAAATTGTTTTTCATTTCTTTTTTTTTTTTTGTTCAATATTTGGAGTACTATCTTTCTATAAAATCCATAAAAAACCTAAGAATGAGAATTTTAAAATTTCAATTTCATTTTTCGAAAAAATTCTGCATTTATAAACAAAACCTATTTACGTGTTCTGATTTTTCATCCGAAATAATAATGAATGCTATTCAATAATTTTACATCACCAACTGCAAAAGCTATCAATAAGCCTAATGTGTAATTTTAAAATCATTTGGAATGCTATTTAAATAACTAAGTTGTTATTTTTAGTGCTTGTTCAGAATATCCCATCAATTAAATTTCCTTTCATTTTGTCGGTAATGTAGTTTTAAAAGATTATATAGAAGTGTAATATTTTGATTAATCATTCAGACAAGATTAGCTTTCAGATTTTTGCTTCATTTTTTAGCGATTAGTTAGATAAGTCATATTTTTTAACTAGGTATAATTGATCCATTGATAATTTCCTTTTATTCTTTCTCTTCCCCAACCAATAAGAAGACGTATAGCATAGCAATAAAATTTCTTTATAGAATACTAAATTTTTTTATCGTCAGTTCTATTCTTCAGCTTGGGAACAGCAATTATCATATCTAAACCCGTATGTAATACAATAGTTGAAATAAAGAGTAGTCTCAGATTTTTAATTAATAATAAAAGGTTGCAATAACTGATTACTGGTAAAGAAGCAATTTCCGTTTATTTCGTATTAAAGAATTTTCGTTTCACACCAAATGGATGCAAAAAACTGTTTTCTTTACATTAATGTTCACAAATTATAAATAAAAAAAAGAAACGAAAAGCAGAGAATAAAAGATTCGACCGTTTTGATTTTGTAAATGCATTTATACTTTTGATCAAATAAATTAATCTTTTAGACATTTCTGTCTGTGAAGTAAAAATACATTTTTTTTTTTCAAAATCTGTTCATTCTTCTTTAGAAACAAGAGATTCTCTCTCTCTCTCTCTCTCTCTCTCTCTCTCTCTCTCTCTCTCTCTATCTATCTATCTATCTATCTATCTATCTCTTATCAATTTTTTTTATAAAGGTATTTTTATTAAAGACTAATCAGTCTAGATAATAATATTTTGAAGAAATCTTTTGAAAGAGTTTTTCATCAAAATCTGATAAATTTATTGAAAAAAAAAAAAAAAGAACAATCCATCATGTTCATTTGTACATACAAATGTTTCGCAGATTGAAATTAAATCTTATAAGATAATTTGACTGATTCATAAATTCCAACTAGAGTTCAATCAAGTGCAAACCATTTAAAACAATGTATCAAGTAGAAATTAAAACTTCACTTTTTTTTTCAGCATTATTATTACAAATGAAGAATAATGACTATGTTAATAACACACGCAAAAAATAGTGATTACAAACAAACTTATTCGAGCACCAAAAAACATGGACATCATAAAAGTTTACCATCTATTTACTGGAACATGGCAGATATTACTCGCTATACATTTTTTGTTTTTGACGAAAGGATCATCGTCAACAACCCAAACTTATGAATGATTCATTTGACCAAATATAAAGAGTTTTGTTTTTCGTTCTTTGATATCAATATTTAATGCCACCATCAACGAAATAAATACAGGAGAAAATAAAATATGCAAAGTTTTATGATCTTCATCTGATCAAACATTCTCCACTTCTCATAAGTTTCAATGAAGAGAACATTTTTTGAGTTTTGGAACATTCATAAATAAACAGACGTCAATCCAGATCTTTTGGTGTTCATTTGGGGATTATTTGGTGTGTTTTTGTGAGATTTTTCATGTTTTTTTTTTTTATCTAAAAGTCACATAATTGCCATCTACTAAACTTGGCGTAGGACACTTTATGAGAATCGAAATAACTTGCGATAATTCGCTTGTTTGGCTTGTTAACCACACAAGGCGCCTAAAAGACAGATAATTGTATCAATTATAATCTTAATTTTTTTTTCCATTGGTAATTACAATGGTCTGGTATTGTTAGAATTTAATGGTCTGGTATTGTTAGAATTTAATTTGATTGAAAAGCAAAATAAATTTTTTTCGGAATTTTTTCCATAAATACAAATTCTATATCATTTGAAATCGTTTTATAGCAAAAATCATTGTGATCTCGCAAAAATATTTTGTTTTGAAGCTATTCAAAATATTGTCAAATCAAATAAGAATGTTCCAGGCTTGACCAGTGGTCAGTTAACCATTTTTCTTTTTTTTTTCTTTTTTTTTTTTTGCCGAGAAGTGCCCACCATGTAAAATTTACAGAAGAATGTGTGATATAAACGGAGAAGCATGTTTTCGCAAAAAAGAAAAATTGTTTTCAAATGGGCAAAACATTGGTTTGCCTCTACAATCCTGGGTTAAAAAGACATTTCATAGAGTAGAAACACACAAACTCTCCCGTAAAGAAAAAGTTTCAGGCGCAGGTGTCAGTAAAAAAAGGTCATGTTAACAATCTCTTCTGGGATATCAGAATTGATTTCCATGAAAAACGTGCTACTGTAAATAGTGTATTAGACAAAATTCACCTCATTTTATTGATTGACTTGAAATTGATATGGGATATTTAAAAAAAACAAAAACAAAAAAAAAACCCTTTAAAATCACCTTTAAAAAAGAAAGGGTGTTGCCCAATCAGTAATGAACCATCAGATATTAAATGAGAGTTCTTTATGTTCTATAACTGTTAAAACATAACTAGTTTTTTTTTTTTTCTTTTTTTTTTTTTTTTGTCTGTTTGTTTTATAAAATGAAGAAAGAAACATTACTTGCTACCGTAATAACGGAAGCCAATACTATCGTTGGACTATATCTTTATTCTCTAATCACTAATCCTATGTTCTTGTCTACTAATAGTCTCTCTATTGTATATACTTTTCCCTGAGAATATATCTCTATGTTATAAAAGTTAGAGGATATTAAGGAACCTTCGTTTGATATATGACAAGTTCATTTCTGCTACTGCAACACAGTTTATGTTTTATAAATGATTTTCAGAAATCATTTATTTAAAAAATCTTTACCTTAAATCAGAAGTCAAATCAGGTCATTGCTGCCTTTACTTAAAGCGGAAGTAGTTTGTGGTCATTTTGCCTTTGACCTCTGAAAACATTCGTGGTCGGAATTATTACAAAATATATTGAAACATAAAATCATTCAGAAAATTACATCATACAATATGCGTATGAAAAATATTGTAAGATTTATTCAGTGAGAAACAGAAAGAAGAAAATATATTTTGAATAATTTGTTTGTGCAACATTGGATGTTTAAAGAAGATAAGTAGAACTATTTTTAACGGCATGTCAACCAATCTAGTGTTATTCTATGCCAAGTGGTTAGGGAATCATTTCACGTTCATATTTACATTTTTGTCTTGTTGTTTCTTGGTGTTTGTTTGTTTGTTTATTTGTGTTGGATATCACCCACCTTTTTCCAAACAATGAACTAGTCCATCTACCATATATAGCAGTACCTACTAATACCACGGCAGACTAGTAGGTGAAGAGCAGCTTCTTATAGGAATAGTATTAGAGCGTTGGAGAATGGAGATCACGCTAGATCACCTTACTTGCTACCGTAATAACGGAAGCCAATACTATCGTTGGACTATATCTTTATTCTCTAATCACTAATCCTATGTTCTTGTCTACTAATAGTCTCTCTATTGTATATACTTTTCCCTGAGAATATATCTCTATTTCCTCTCATATCGTGGTTTGATCTTTATTTAATATTACAAGCGTTCACTAATCCTATGTTCTTGTCGACTAATAGTCTCTGTATTGTATATACTTTTTCCTGAGAATATATCTCTATTTCCTCTCATATCGTGGTTTGTCCTTTATTTAATATTACAAGCGTTCACTAATCCTATGTTCTTGTCGACTAATAGTCTCTGTATTGTATATACTTTTTCCTGAGAATATATCTCTATTTCCTCTCATATCGTGGTTTGTCCTTTATTTAATATTACAAGCGTTCACTAACCAGAACGCAACAGTTTGTTTATTTTTGCATCGAATACGAATGATTTTTAAACAGATCTGTTGCTGGAAATCCAACAAGTACTAGCACTCCGGATAATAGTGGACCTGGGAGTCATGGCAATGAAGGGAAAATTCATACTCCCCAGATCTCAGGAATTGAAGCCTCACCATCAGATGTAGTTTAGACTCATACCCGGGACGCTCATTTTAGGGTTGTGGAGTCTTAGTCCTCTTCAGAGAGGATACACCCAGCATATTCCAAGTCTCGCCAACTGGACAAAAGATGGCAATAAGCTTCTATTTTTAAGGGCTGATTAATTTTTTTTTTTAAATCTCAAAATGATTATCAAGCATAGTTCTCTTAGTTTTTTTAAATTCATTCACAAAGGAATTAAAAATCAGAATGTCTAAGTGCATTAACAACAGGTTTAGTCTGACGCTTTTTTGATTCAAGACACTTATATTTTATCTTGAGAATATTTCGGATTTTACAAACAAATGAACTTTTCGTCAGCATGAAATCGGAAAATTGATTCGATTTCTAAGGGCATTACCAAATGCTAACCTGATCTGTTTAACAGAGAAACACCAAAAGCGTTTTAACCATACAAGGAAAAGTGTCGGCATTAAGTATACAATATTGTATGTCAAGTTTTTGCTTTGAAAGCTACGTGAGATGGATGAAATATACCAGACCCGTCCTGTTGCCAACAAAAAATCCTGTTTCGTTTTCAAAGTAGATGTTTGATAGACTTTCTACACCTCCACAACATTTTCAACTCCGCCCACTTTCAGTGGCAATAAACAATGCCATTCAGGGTAATTGCTTAGAATACCGGTAACGATGTAATAGAAAGAGTATTCCGTCTGAAGTATGAAACGAAATTCAAAATTCAGCATTTTGCTTTGAAATAGATGAATAAATAAATGAAGCAAATTCAAAGTAAAATATCTTTTTTCACTAGAAAATGAATCCTACGTGAAAATGATAAAAGTTTACATTCATTATTTCAACTTTTGGTGCTTGCTTATAAAAACGAACATAGAAAAAAGCTGAAGGATAAATTTGGATTAACTCCAGCACTAAACAAAAATATCATTCAGATTTACATTACATTTTTTATGGATAACAGAAAGTACTTATATAGCATTATCATATGGTTATATGATGTTTCAAACAATCAAAAATTTGTTTGGTCTCATGACAAGGAATATCGTTACTTGTATCTCAAGGGTAAATAAGTCACTTTATAATGCCCCATTGCAAGACGAGACAGATTGTATTGGGTTATAGTGTATCAGTTCTAGGATTTCTAAACAGTTTAAATAGTTTTTCAACATTTGGATCCTCTGATCGTCTGGTCAGATTAAATGCGCGAAACGAAAGATAGAAAAATTATCTGTCCTTTAGCTACACGAGAAGATTAAATTTAATAATGCTTTTTTTAATCTTTAAAGAACAAATTGTGATCGGACGAGCTCATATGTGGCTCTCGAGGAATACAGAAACTGGTGTTGAAGAGGATCAGATGCGAAAATCGAAAACAAGCGTTTGTTTGTTTGTTTGTTTTTGTTGTGTGTGTGTGTGTGTGTGTGTGTGTGTGTGTGTGTGTGCGCGCGGGTGGGGGGGTCGGGAGATAGCAAAAATCAGAATCATTTTATTAAAACCTTTTGCTATTTCAGTTTTGTCACTTTGTTATAACTTTTTAAAATTTATTTTGTGTATTGACATTTTTAATATATTTTTTGTTTGTGTACTTTTGTTTATTGCTACTAAGTTGAAATTACTATTTCAACCAACTTAAAGAAATGACAGAATGTGGTCAAGTGGTTCATGCAGCGTTTACGACACGGTTTATTTTTAGAACCGTCTTTGCACATTATTCATAAAAACAATAAACCAGTATAAAGCAAAATATACCGGGATCTATGTTTATAAAGAGTTACTCAAATAGTTTGGCAGCTGGACAGAAAACAGGTCAGTAGTTGATGTCAAGTGGATTGTGCACCATTTGACGTAAAACCTGTCTTTTAATGTGTCAAATGATATAGACAAACATTTCTTGCACCTGAGGTAATAACTCGTTTCTTTCAACAGCAGCTTTGAATTCTGCTATTAAAACTCCTACGTAGACTAAGAGAAAAAAAACCTGATATGCGAGTTTATATTATCACGAAAGTAAAGGAAAAGAAATGCTCGGTGGAAATGAATACATTTGATAAAAGCCTTTTGCTTCAGTTTTGCTTTTGTACATCCTACGTAGATTTCAATCTAATTTAATCTCTTGTATCTCGTAAATGACCGAAGATATTCCATTTAAAGTAGCCGTCCTTTTCATCACACAAAAACCTTTTCAGTAAGTTCAATTCTATTACAATTTTCATTGAATCAAAGGATTTAATGAATCATCTTCTTCAGACACTTCTGAAAAAAAAAAGATCCTATTTTAAAATTTCAGATTGCAGTTATATGTTAATGGCGTTACTGAAATATTCAGAAAAATGATGCAGCATATTAACACACTTTTCTCAAATTTAGTAGAAATAAAACAGGACATTTGAAATCTTCGTGAGAATTGCTGTATAATGTCCCTGATATATGACGTTTGGAATTGATAATATTTAAAGACTATTTCAGTAACAAAGATTCAAGTTTTTAAAGCAACCATATCAATTCTTACAGAATGACAATATTTTTTATACCAATTGTTGACATTTTTTGCGGTGTTTTAAGGCCGATTATTTGGCAGAATTCAGTTTGATTGAAATAATCATAATAATAATAATAATAATAATAATCAACAAAAAAAAAGGAAAATCTGCAAAATTGTCGACTTTGCTGTCTCGGCTGACCACAGAATAAAACTGAAAGAATATGAATAGAGAGATAAGTACCTCGACCTTGCTAGAGAATTGAAAAAACTATGGAACATGAAGGTGACAATTATACTAATTGTGATTGGTGCTTTTGGCACGGTAACTAAAGGATTATTAAAGGGCCAGGAGGATTTGGAAGTTGGCGACCGAGTGGAGACCATCCAAACAACAGCATTATTGAAAACGGCCAGAATACTGAGAAGAGTCCTGGGGACTTAAGGAGACTTGCTGTCACTCAATCTCCAGTGAAAACTATCAGCTAACGCTTATGTGAAAAACTCTAATGAGTAACTAATAATAATAATAATGTGACATGCTTATAATAAGAAGCGAAAAACGACAAATGACGGAGGGAACAGAACCATCAAATCAAGAAAAAAATGAAACTTAAAAGTAATTGTAAAATTGGAAGCGGACACCATCAAACAAGCGGAGATGAAAGTAAAAATTTAAAAAGAATATCTCAGGAGAACGAGAAAACGACTCGAAACCAAACTATAGTGTAGAAATCTCATCAAAGGGATAAACAACCGGGCTATTTCCCTTGTTAGATATTCGGGACTATTCTCAAAGTGGACAAGGAAAGAACTTCAACAAAAGAACCAAAGAACAAGAAAACTAATAACGATGCTTAGGCCTGTCATCCCAGAGATGACGTTGACAGACTCTATGCGTCAAGAAAAGAAAGAGGAAGAGGACTCGATAGTATTGAAGATAGCGTCGATGCATCGTCCCGTCGACTCAAAGACTTCACAAAAAAAAGTTTAGAAATATTAATTACTGCGTTTAGAAACAACGCAAACAACACAACAATCAACAGAACAACAATAACTGAAAAGCAAAAACGGAAAGAAAAAAAACTGGAAGGATATTTCACGCTACAAACAAGCAAAATCCCACACGAGAGAAACCGTAAGAGAGAAATTGAATCACTTCTAATTGCTGCATAAAACAACGCCATAAAGACAAAACCTGTTAAAGCAAAAATAGATAAAATACTACAAAATTGCAAATGTATATTACGTGGTAATAGAGACGAAACGATCAATTATAGGATAGACTAATCCAGCAAATTAGTACAAAAAGAGTTTGTGACTAGACACAATTGGGTGAGAAAGGTGATCCACTGGGAATTGTGTAAGAAATTGAAATTGGACCATATGAACAAGTGGTATATGCACAAATCAGAATCTGTCCCGGAGGATAAGACTAGCACAAATTTTCTGAGATTCTTAGATATTTCTCGGCCAGACAAGCAGACCTAGTAATAGTCAACAAAAAAAGAGAACCTACTAAATAGTGGACAGGTCACAAAGTAAAAATTTAAAAGACCTTGCTTGAGAACTAAAAATAAATACTATGAAACATAAAAAGGTGACGATGATACCAACAATTTGTGGTTGGTGCATTTGGGTGCAGGATTGGTAAAAAAACTGGAAAATTTGGAAATAAGAGAATAAATAGAGACCATCCAGACTCTACAGCGTGTCATTCAGATCGGCCAAAACACTGAAAAGAATCCTAAAGAGAGGTGTAGGCCTGCTGTTACTCAAACTCCAGTGAAAAACCACCACTTAACGATGGTCGAAAAATACTCAAAAGAAGTATAACAATAATAATAATTATAATTATAATAATAATAGACAGATCATCTAATCCCGGCCAGAAGACCAGAACTAGCAATAATTAATAAAAAAAAAAAAAGAAAATTTCCTATCGTGTAAATTTTGCCGTTCCGACAGACCACAGTGTGAAAATAAAAGAAAACAAGAATATGGAGAAATCTTTGGACCTTTCAAAAGAACTGAAAAAGCCGAGAAATATAAGGGTTAAGGCAATACCAACTGAAGTGGGTCCCTTGAGAAGCATTGCTGAGATCGGCTTGAATACTGAGAAGAGTCCTGGTGTCAATCAGACTCCAGGGAAATCCCACCAGCTAACGATGGTGTGAAATACTCGCAGAGTATGATGATGATACTTGGGCTGTCCTGTCCCCCTTGTAAGATACACTGGACCATTCTTAAAATGGACAAAGGAGAAATTCAGACCAATGGACCAAGAACGTTGATGACAATGAAGAAGGCTTCAGAAAATGATATTGACAGACCATTCAGACCACAGCATCGTTGAGATCGGCAGGAGTACTCGGGAGAGTCCTGTAGACATGAGAAGGCTTGCTATCACTCAGAATACAGTGAAAGATCACCAGATAACGCCGGTGGGGACTCACAAGGAGTAATACGGTGATTATGATAATAATAATAATGGAAAGGGAAGAGAGAATGTCAAATAGAGAGAAGAGAGGATAAAAATAGATAGAAAGAGAAAAAGGGAAGAGAGAATGTCAAATAGAGAGAAGAGAGGATAAAAATAGATAGAAAGATAAAAAGGGAAGAGAGAATAAAAATTAGTAATCAAAATAAAGACGTTGAGAAGGGACAAAAGACTGAGAGAAGTCAAGAAAATATAGAAAAAAACAAAAAAATTGTCAAAGGAAGAAAGAAAGAAAGAAAGAAACTTTGATCTATCAGTTCTTCATGGCAATGATAGAGCAGAGTCTAATTCTTTCTTTCTTTCTTTCTTTCTTTCTTTCTTTCTTTCTTTCTCCGCTTTTTTCTTACCTCTTTCTTTCTTTCTTTCTGTTTATTTGTATAATACCTCTTGTTACCAAAACAACGGAATTTCTCACTATATTGTAGTGAAACCAGTTTGTGTGACCAATACACATCGATAAAGTTAGATTGCATTCTATATTTAAGTAGATGATTACGTGAGTTTTCGCATCAGTACTATTTAGTGAAACCCGGTTGACAACAGGTCACGTCGACTCGCTTGGGGTTTCCATAGAGTTCTAGCCGATCTCAACACTACTCTGATCTGAATAGTGTCAATCATTCTCCAAATTTTCAATTTCCACAGTCTCTTCTAGTTTTTTTTTTTTTTTGGGGGGGGGTCTGAGTGATTCGAATATGATCGGTATCACTGTCACCTTCATATTCCATTATTTATTTATTTGTTTAAGCTTTATGAACCGAGAATCGCAAAGAGTAACTTATCATCTAGTGGATTTTTTTGTTCCATCGGACTACAGGGTGAAAATAAAAGAAAGCAGAAAGATAAATAAATACTTGGATCTTGCCAGAGAGCTAAAAATGTTGTAGAACATAAAAGTGACAATGATACTAACTATAGTTGGTGCGTTTAGAACGGACCCGAATGCCTGCAAAAATGACTACAGGAATGAAGAATCAGAAGAAGAATCGGGACAGTACTGTTGAAATTGTCTTGAAGAGTTCTGGAGACCAAAGGGGACTACAAATATTACTAGTGTCAAGAAATCAAACTAATAGATATGGCGCTGAGCGTGTGAAAGTCTAAAAGATGGGTTTTAAAAGTTAGATTTGGACAGTTTGTGTGTTTAACCCGGCTTTCTCAAAGCAAAAGATTGCTGTGGATTGCCGGCCGATTTATATTTTTCTGTATTAAACGTATTCATATATCACCCATACTGCAGAATTTGCAGTGCATACCAATATATGGCAACCAAAAATAAAGAGTTGGTTTAGTTTCTTTCTTTAATGGCATATCAACTTTTGTGGCTTATTAAATGCTAAAACAATCCTTGTAGAAGAACAATAGTGGTACGGTTTAAACCATAGCTGTAGGCGTAGGGGTGCACACCTTTCCCAAGGGGCATTAGTCCGAAAGGGAACATAATAGCACGACTGGAGATCGAACTCACTTGAGCCTCAACGACCCCCAAGATAAAGGATCAAATAATGAAATATGTAAAATCAAAACCACGAAGATAGTAATAATTCAAATGGTATCTTTTTACGATTTTATCTGATGTACAAACATAATCTTATGTATTCAAATTCTTTTAAAAGCCACAATCGATGACCATTAATTTCGATGTCAAATTACGTTCTACTTATAAAAACCATATTTTAATTAATTGCACATAAATAAGTGAGATAAGAACAAGTAATCAGCATTTAATTAACAGATTACAGGGATCGAGCACGAACGAAAACTACACATTTATTATTCCTGTGGCCTTATTAGAGGCTAGAAATAAGAGAGAAATTGAGTTAAACAGATACATTCCCAAAGAACAATAGTACAAACATATTGAAATGAGAGGGTTACCAGCGAGACTGTTCGGTCCGATTGTCAAGGTTGTCTGCTGGAATATTGACTTATACCTAAAAGCAGAACCCACTTCTGAGAGAGTTCATGCGTGCGTGGGTAAATTACCATAACAATTATTCGGTTGACGCCTGGATTAGAAATTGCTTTATTAAGACCTTTTAATGCTCTAAAAATCTTGCCATGGTCTTCTGTTTTCTTTGTTACATAAACATACATAGAAAATCATCAATATCATATAGGTAATTTTCTACTGAAGACCTCGGCAAAAGAATAGAAATATTTTTCTAAACCACATAATAAATCTTGAAAGAATTTTGTTTAAAAGTATTTTTAAGTCGTAAATAAAAAAAAATGATGGACATTAAGTGTAAATGTGAATATAACATAAATAGTAATTGTGAAATAGAACAATGTGTAATCAAAAAATGAGTTTTATCGATTGGTTCCGAATGATTTCAACCCCTACACACATGCACACACACACACACCGAACAAATATTCCGCGTCTCCCTTCTTTTTTTTTTTCTTTTTTTTTTTTTTAGATTCCTGGAAAACAAAGCCGATAATATAGGTCTGTTCAAATATTTCATCCAAAAATCAGTTTTCAACTTTTTAGTCACACTATATTTCAACAAAGAGCGCTGTGAACTTTTAAACAGACCGAATATAATCGGAGTAAAAAGTTCAAATGGCTGTCAAATTTGCACAGTTATTTCTTAGCGAGCAAATATATGTGTCTTTCTATATCTATCTGTATGCTAATAAGTTGTTATTTTATATAGGTATGTATTTAAACTCTAAATGTCAATCATTAATTTAACTCACATTTTTGTGGGGCGGGGGTGTATGACTCTAAACAGTTCAACTGCTAATGTAGTTATAGACATTTTACCTGCATGTTGGTAGGTGATATGAGAAGAAAAAAATGAAAGTTTAGATAGATCTGGCAAGCAGCTTACATCAGGGTGAAAACCTCATTACCTGAATTCAGTACTCAAGTCACAAATTCTTGTTCTGCATAGGAAGGTTTATTTAGCGCCAAGCTGTCAAATATTTACTTCTCACGGTTATATATATATATATATATATACATATATATGCATAAATATGTGTGTGTGTGTGTGTGTGTGAGAGAGAGAGAGAGAGAGAGAGAGAGAGAGAGAAAGAGAAAGAGTGAGAGGAAGAGATAGTATATGGAATGTATCAACAGAAAGAGCTTTCTACTCAGATTTTTCTTTTTAATTAAAATGATGAAAAAACTTTGGGTTTGTATCTATATGAAACAAAGAGAAGACCAGTTATGCTAACAGCGGCTGCCTTAATAAACAGAGAATGCGATGAATGACACAATGCCTAACACTCATCAGTCGTAGCAGTAAAGCTTAAAATGTTTTACAAAAAAGAGGGTGTAATGAATAATACTCTGACAGACATCATATCATTTGTAGCAGTAAGGCTTAAGATGTTTTATGAAACAGAGGGTGTGATGAACGACACCTACCAAACATCACATCATTCGTAGAAGTAAGACTTAAAATGTCTTAATAAAAAAAAGGGGGCGATGAATGGCACAATGACAGGCATCTCATTATTCGTAGCAATAAGGTATGATATATGACGATGTATGATAAATTGATGGGCATCTTATCATAGTAAGAATAAGGCTTAAAATGTCTTACTAAAAAGGGGTGACGATGTATGATGAATTGGTGGGCATCTTATCATAGTAAGAATAAGGCTTAAAATGTCTTACTAAAAAGGGGTGACGATGTATGATGAATTGGTGGGCATCTTATCATAGTAAGAATAAGGCTTAAAATGTCTTACTAAAAAGGGGTGACGATGTATGATAAATTGATGGGCATCTTATCATAGTAAGAATAAGGCTTAAAATGTCTTACTAAAAAGGGGTGACGATGTATGATAAATTGATGGGCATCTTATCATAGTAAGAATAAGGCTTAAAATGTCTTACTAAAAAGGGGTGACGATGTATGATAAATTGATGGGCATCTTATCATAGTAAGAATAAGGCTTAAAATAGCTTACTAAAAAGGGGTGACGATGTATGATAAATTGATGGGCATCTTATCATAGTAAGAATAAGGCTTAAAATAGCTTACTAAAAAGGGGTGACGATGTATGATAAATTGATGGGCATCTTATCATAGTAAGAATAAGGCTTAAAATAGCTTACTAAAAAGGGGTGACGATGTATGATAAATTGATGGGCATCTTATCATAGTAAGAATAAGGCTTAAAATAGCTTACTAAAAAGGGGTGACGATGTATGATAAATTGATGGGCATCTTATCATAGTAAGAATAAGGCTTAAAATGTCTTACTAAAAAGGGGTGACGATGTATGATAAATTGATGGGCATCTTATCATAGTAAGAATAAGGCTTAAAATGTCTTACTAAAAAGGGGTGACGATGTATGATAAATTGATGGGCATCTTATCATAGTAAGAATAAGGCTTAAAATAGCTTACTAAAAAGGGGTGACGATGTATGATAAATTGATGGGCATCTTATCATAGTAAGAATAAGGCTTAAAATGTCACTTAAAAAAAGGAAGTGATTAATGATAGACTGACAGGTATCTCATCATTTGAGGCGGTAAGACTGAAAATGTTTTAGTAAACAGACAGGGTGATATATAACACACTGATAGGAATCTTATAATTTGTACCTATAAGGCTGAAAATGTTTAACTAAACAGCGGGAGGGGTGATAAATGACACACACTAATCGACATCTCATCCTTTGTATAAGTAAGGCTGAAAATGTTTTACTAAACAGAGGGTACGATAAATGGCGCATTGACAGACATCACATTATTCGTTGCAGTAACGTATAAAATGTTTCAATTAACCGAGTGGGTAATTGAATGATACGTTGATATACATCAGATTATTTGTAGCTGTACGATTCAAAATGTTTCGCTAAAAACGACTGGGTAATGAACACACTTACAAACATCGTGACATTTGTACCTGGTAAAAGGCTAAAAGTGTTTCACAAAACAGAGGGTGTGATAGATGTCACACTGACAGGCATCACAACATTTGTAGCAGTGAGGTTTTAAAATGCTTTACTAAAAAAGAGGAGGCGACGTAAGACACAGTGAATAGTCTTACCATTCGTAAACATTGGTGTTAACATGTTTTACTAAAGAGTGGCTGAGAAATGACATACTGACAGGCACCTCATGACTCGTAACAGTAAAGCTTAAAATTTTCTAATACACACTGTTTGATAAATGACACAATAGCTGGCATCCGACCATTTGTAGCCGTAATATTTAAAATAATTTACTAAAATGAAGGGGTGATGAATAACACACTGCCAGGCAGCTTAAATTGTCACTGGAAAACATAAGGCTTAAACTGTTTTACTTAAAAGAGACTGTGACATAGTTACAGGTATCTTATCATTCGAAGAAGTAAGCCTAAAAATGTTTAACAAAACAGAGGAGGTGATGATTAGCACACATCATTCATTTCAGTAAGCTTTAAAATGTTTTAATAAACCATGAAGGCAATGAATAATACACTGACAGGCATCTGATCTCTCGTTGCAATAAAGCTTAAAATGTTTTACTAAACAAAGAAGGCAATGAATAATACACTGACAGGCATCTGATCTCTCGTTGCTTAAAATGTTTTACTAAACAGATGAGTTAATGAATGATAAATGATTGGCATCTTGTCATTGGAAGCAATAAAGCTTAAAATGTTTTAATATTCAGAGTGTGCAATGAATGACACAGGCATCTTATCATTCGTAGCATTAAAACTTAATATGCTTTACTAAACACTTTTTGGCATCTGATCCCTCGTAACAGTAAAGCTTAAAAATGTTTTACTAAACAGAGGTATGATGAATGATACATTGACAGACATCTCTTCACTCGCAGCGGTAAGACTTGAAATGTTTTTTTATAGACATTGCCAGCGATGAATGACAAACGATGAGGTATCTCCTCATTCGTTGCAACGAGATTTAGATTATTATAAGCCAAATTAATCTTATATCAATGTTAGTTGTGACACATTTTGTGCTATCAACTGTTTTTGAAGGCCGTCACTTCATGTTCATTTTGATATGGATTTGATTAGAACAGCTATTGCCATAAAAAAAATCCAAGTGAAATATTTCAATATATTCAAATTTTTTTCTTTTTTTTTTCTTTTACCTTTATTATTATTTGGATTTGATTTTTACTTTGAAGTTTTTTTTGTGGGGAGACGATTATCACCCACATTTTAATTTAGGAGGTGCCCATGGTGTAATGGTTATCGTCGCAGGAATTGGACACGGTGACACGAGTTCAAATCCTGGACGAGACTGATTGCATTTCACATAGCACTAATACCCTTGGGAAAGGTATGAATCCAATTATTCACCCCTTAGCTATGGGTAAATAGTAGGTCTGACTAGGTTCTTCAACCTTGGTGAGGCAACTAGTCTAGGAGAAGGAAAACCCTGAATTCAAACCTGTTAAACTCCGCTGAAAATAATTGACCTTGTGTCATATCCTGCCCGAGCGGAGGGTTTGGTAAATATAATAATCTATGAGAAAATTACTTCAATATACTATCGAACATAATTTGAGATCGATAACATAATTAAAAAAAAAAAAAAAAAAGGTAAATCAACATCGGTTGTATTGTTTGCTGAAAGTACAACGTTTTACTCTTCGAGAAAAAAAAGAATTTGTGCTGCTTTTCCAAATTAATTATTTGTAGTGATCGACACAATTTAGCTGTTTACAATGAGACGTTATTGTTTTGTAATTCTTTTTTTTTTTTTTTTTTTTTTTTGGCTCTTCGGTCCTAGCTTTTATGGTCGTAGCTTTTATATTTGACAATTGGACCACAACTGCGATACTGATGTCGTTTATCCATAGCGTTTATTTCTTAATGTAGCCAATCATTCAACTGAATGTATATGATGTCATCAACCAAACTAAATATATAACATCGACCACATGGAGTCTCATGATTCAAATTAGTTTGAACAATTATCACGATAAGATTGGCTTTTCGAGACAAAAGGGAAATGAGATGGATTCTAACCAAGTTTTTTTTATCCGTGTTGTCTGCTAATGACCGTCGACTGACAATCGAAGTAGATGCTATGAAAAGCAACTGAAATTAAGAATAAAGAAATAATAACCCATAAATGAATGATAATATGAATAAGTTCTTCTGCAAAACAAGGTAGAGATATATGTATCAACTTAAAAATTATTATTATTATTATTATTCAATCATTAGAGTTGTTCACATCAGCTAACGCTGATGGTCTTTCACTGGAGTTTGAGTGACAGCAAGTCTCCAGGACTCTTCTCAGTATTCTGGCCGTTCTCAATAATGTAGTAGTTTGGATGGTCTCCACTCGTCTGCCAACGTCCAAGTACTCCAGTCCCTTTAGTAATCCTTTAGTTACAGTTCCAAATGCACCAATTTATGACTATCATTATTATTATTATTATTATTATTATTATTATTGCCTGTTCCCACGATATGTCCTGATGCTTGTTGCTGGGAAACGAATGATAACAATGCCCCTCCAATCACTTGCAATTTTGGGCAACTGCTCTGCAACTTAATCTGAAACATATTTCTAGAATCTCCAATTTTGCTACAAGTATTGTTCTTGGCTTGTTTGTTGGTTTGTTTATTTTTTTATTTGTTTTTAATTTTTATTTATTTACTTTTGGTGGCAGTTCTAGACAATCCAGTTACAATGGACACAAAATTAACTTTGACGTTCAAAACTTCTTTAGTTTACGGACGCAATTCACTGTTTTCTCTGTGTGTGTGTGTGTGTGTGTGTGTGTGTGTGTGTGTGTGTGTGTGTGTGTGTGTGTGTGTGTGTGTGTGTGTGTGTGTGTGTGTGTGATTAGAATATCTTGCTCTTCTTTCTATCTCTTTACGGTGCCTAAAAGATAAAATCCATATTCCATCATTTAACGATATTATACTCAATTTAATGGAACTATCTGGAAATAGCAACCATGAATGACGTGGGAAAAGTCTAGAGAATAAACTGCCCATAGAAAAATATTTCATTCAAGCTTCCTGATCATTTGTTGTGTCACCTTTCCAGAGTAAAATTGAAATTACCGGTCAACTTCCTTACCCAGAAGAAAGGGTTTGTTTTTTTTTACTTCTAATACGTCATTCAAACGGGACAATAACTCATTTTAGCGTTGGGCACAAGCAATTTATCCAGGTTTGAGTAATTCTTAATAATTTTAAATTGTACCAAACAGATAAAATAGATACGGGGAAATTTTATTAAAATTTTGATCCTGGAGGTTCTCGTGTATCTCGCTGTGAGTTGCTGACAAGAGAATTCTTCTTATGAATCCATTTTCCCTTTGACCCTCTTGTCAAAAAACTTTGACAATTTACAAATATTTATACGCTGATCGATTTTCTTTTCAATAATTTAATGTCGAACCTATTTTCTTAACTTCATTTTTCTAACGTTTGTAAATTTGCTCAATTCAGTTGACTGATTGTACCAACAATACAGAGAAAAAAACAAAAATAAACAAATGAACATTGAAAACATTTTTGAGGTGTTTTCTGACATTTTGCAAAACATGTTGAAAACGTTTACATCAACCTCATAGTCATTCGAGTCAAATCAATGATCGATTATTTTCAAGTAAAAAAGCGTAAGACTTTCCTTGAAATTATGATAAAATACAATGAGATCTAATACCATGAATTCTTTTTTCTAACTTTCGATTTGTAACGTTTCAGTTGTGCATCAAGTAAAAATAATTTTCACTTAGATTATTTTAACACATTTATTTCTCAATAAATATTGTGTTTTAAATGGAGAATGACCACATTTAAAGTAATACAATAGAATAAGATTGCAACTCAATACGGTAACACTAATCTTAGGAAAATGTTTTATTTATTTTGCTCAATCTGGGATCTTTTAAACAACTATAAACTGAAATAGTTTTATCATATGAAACTTTTCTAAAGAGCAAAAGATCTATTTATTGTATTAGACCCGTTCAAAACGGTTTTATAAAGAATATTTCTACTGTAAAAATAGATTTGATCATTTTACTCTGTCTTCGTCTTACAGCAAAACATTAACGCAATATTTTAACCAAATACTGATAACAATATAAAACAATGAATAATAATAACACAAAGACACTAAAAGATGTTTTTGGCATAAAAAAGGAAGAAAAGAAAAAAGTAAAAAAGAATTCAATATTCTCCAATCGCCTTCAGGTAAAAAAAAAAGATTATGAGAATATCAAGTTTTGGAGACGTGAATACACATCTAGGTGATTTTTGACCTATGAATCTTAAAGGCTGTTGACCTTGATGGATAGTGATGTGTCTAAATAGACAGAAGAGGTGTGTGGGGGAGAAAAGAAATCTTAGCAGGCTGAACGCTCTTCAATATAATTCTTTCAGTTCGAAATTCATTGGAAATCGCTGACAATCAATTGAAAATGACGTTTTTAGTGATAAGACTGAATTTTTAGTACAAATATATCTCATTTACTTTATTTTTCCTCTGCATTTCCACATCTGTGAAGAGAACAATATTTTTCATTGTTGAAATTAACGTCTACCCAACAATACGTAAATTGCATCCATTGACAATGGTCGATTCTACCTGAAGAAAAAATGCATTTTGCCAAAATCGTATAATTTTGGTATTTACTCGACTGATCGTAGCACACGGTTAAGGGGAAATTCGAGTAATATAGAGTGTCTGGCAAAAATGTCAGTATTCGGTCACAGTTTCTCTTTATACACCAATCACAGACAGTAAAGGCTTATAGTCAACTATATAACGTGACCTTCAGTTGTTTATTGTTAAATTCACTGCTTTCTCGTGTTCCCCCGCGTGGTCTCTTTTTATATTTTACTTCTTTTAAATAAAAATGATTTCAACTGATTCTCTAAGTACAAAATATTTAGATAGAATCTATAACTAATATAATAAATCTGGTCTTAAAGGAAAAATTCTGAAGTGAAGAACTTTTATTCCTGTTTGGAATTAATTGATTCAACTGGACAATTTTTCTTTGAAGAAAGAAGCAAAATATCTTTAAGCAATAAGAATTATTCGTCTTAAACATGAATGAATATTTCCTGCTTTTTATTATTTGCCGAATGATTGATTTCAAAAGTTTTCGCGAACCATAAAAGATAAAACAAATCATAAGAAACTTCTCTATTTTTATGTCAGAATTGCAGATCAAACTTGTAAAATGCACCTCAACGGCTTGTCTTATTGTCATCAATATTCAGCTTATTTATCAAGTCTTGTAACTTGATTTTTTTCTTGAATATGCCAGAATTTCTTAGATTTAAAAAAATATATTCAGCATTTTTTTTGGAATTGATAAATAGAATGATAACAAGTGATAAACGTGGTCAACAAGTTTCGTTTTTATTTTTATTTTTTTCCTGTTATTTTTTGTTCATTGTAATATTCTCCAGAAAACGATAAAAGTTGATTTTCAATAGGGAGACTATATATATATATATATATATATATATATATATATATATATATATATATATATGGGAGAAGACATATTTGCGTAGGATAAAGCCCAGATGGTCAGATAAAGGTGGGCTGTGACTTAAAAAAAGTTATTATCACACTTTTTATGGTTTCTTGAGACATGTTGTCTGGCAGTATGTTTATGTCCAAAACATTCGGTAAATAGGAATGTTGCCCCTAAATATAGAAAAGTAGAGTGAGTCTGCAACTAGAAGGGATAAGAGACAGACGCAGAAGAACACAGATATAGTAGAGACTCGGAACGAGAGAGTGATGAGATGAGACTAGAGATACAGAGATAGAAAAGATGAGGAGACGATTTCTTCTCTTTATGCAGCAGTAAGTTACCATAATCAGAATACATGTAACATATTTCCCTAACAGTGTATTTTTCATATATACAGAAAGAGTAATATATATATATATATATATATATATATATATATATATATATATATATATAAAAGAGAGAGAGAGAGAGTAATAGATTGACAGACAATGGAGAAAAAGTGAGAAAGAAGAGAAAGAGAAATAATGTAGTTTTATTTCCTGGATTATGAATTAAGACTGGCTATTTTTTATTTATTTATCAGCTATTATGTTAGGTTTTTATTCTGATTAAATAAAGAATGATTATCACTGGAAAAAAATTTAAAACTTAAGATAACCAGGTTAGAGCATCATAATTAGGCATATACAAAACATAAATGGGTCATTTTTGTGTAGTGAAAAAATAAGATAAAATAAAAACATAAAACAAATTCCTGCACTTTGTAATGACAAAACATCTTTTCCAATTCATTGTTTACACGGTCTGTAAATAAGACCAATAGAAAGAATAATAACTTATATAAAAAAAATATCTATAAGATAGACCGCCAATCAGGTAATAAGAATTCTTCAAAAGGGATATTTATCTTAAAGCCTTGGTTTATACAACTGAGATAAACTGATTGTTTTCAAACAATATATTGTTATTAAATGTTCTCCTAACCACCATCACTCCACCAGCGGAAGTGTAAAGGCGTTTGATTGACAGATGAAGTTACAGGTCATTTTGATTTGAAACGATGATGAGAAAATTTCGGCTGTAGGATTTCTGGAGTACTGCAAAACGAACCTGTTTTAAGGTTTTAACGTCAGTTAAAAGCTCTTCATTCGGACTTGGATACAGGCTTTTAGAAGAAGCAAAGGTTTTTCTGTACGCTATGCAGGAAGTTTTGGAAACTCACTAATATAGGCGGCTGAATTATTAAATAATTAACAAACTTTGGAATGAAACTGTAAATGCGTTAATCGTTTTCTTTCGCCGGTAGGGATCAAGTGACAAATTTCAAGTATATATATATATAGGATATAGGTCTTTCTGGGTTGCTAATGATGCTTTGTCCTCATAACCATGGATGACTGCAGAGGGATCTTATCATGAAAACTTTGCTGGTTGCACTGCTGTTTTCTTTTTAATTGCTTATTTATTTTTCTGCTTTTTTTTTTGTTTTGCTTTTTGTTTTTTCTATTTTGTTTTTTGAAGTAAGTGTATATCATATATTCACACACACACACACACACACACACACACACACACACACACACACACACACACACACACACAAGGAAGCCGGGTGGAATTAAGCAATTTTTACCACCCCACCCCTTTGAAGGTGTTCTTCCTGCCCACATTAAACTGACCTCGTGTCACATATCAGTTGTGTGATAGGAGGTAGATAACTTCATCGATCCACTATATTCCTGCTTTAATCTAGCAATGGAATTTCACATCATGATTCATCAAGAAAATCTGTAAAAGTCTAAGAGCTTTCTGTTGAGAGAGAGAGAGAGAGAGAGAGAGAGAGAGAGAGAGAGAGAGAGAGAGAGAGAGAGAATAGCCTTAATGGCTGGTTCAACGTCTCTGTTGTTTGCAATGGAACTGTTCAACTTAACATGCTCATCTCTTAGGATTTATTTTTATCACCACTTGTCTTTTCTTTAATTATAATTTATATATTGGCTTGTTTTAGTGATGCAATGACGTAGTTTCGTTGTCATGATAATCTTGAATTTATTGAAATCGTGAGTATAGTTAATTTGTTCTAATCTCCATGTTGTTTCACTAAGTAATCAACTCAGATTAGTATCCCATGATGCTTTACTTGCTATGTGGATTGATATTAAAAAATCACCGCAGTATGTGAGGTTTTCACCATTCAGATGCTTCCTCTAAAGTTTGTCTATATTAAATTGTAGATTGATACCATAATGGATTTTTAAAGATCTAAAACTGGACAGTGTTTTGAGTTTTTACTTATTTGATTTTTTTAAATACTTTACGTTTTTTTCTCATCACTATTTTACTCACTTCTGTGCGACGGTGGTGAAAATGGTATATCCTATTCATCATAGATATAGCATCCATGAAATTCCAGTATATGATTATGTTCATTTTACTTTGCTAATATGATACATTCTCAATGCTTTAATCGACGTTGGGGATGGATAGATGGATGAGTGTTACTAGACTTCATCTCGAACTCGAGATCTCGGACAATCAATTTCTGACTTATGATAAAGGTTGTCAGAGTGGCAAGAAATTCAATCGGGAAATATACAGAGCGTTCCAAAACTTTGGATCCCAAAACATTTTTCTGTTAGGAAATTTTCTGTTGCTAAAGGAATTTTTTAAAAATCAAACTTTTCTAAACAAATTAGGTGGAAGGAAAATAAACGAACTTTTTGGCCTCCAGATCAAACTCAATTTAATTTTTTCTTTCGAATCATCCAAAATCATTTGGAAACGGTTTTGAACAAGAGTCGCAATAAAAGAAGAAGAAATCATCTCAACATGTAACAAATATCAATTCTGATATGTTGAAAGATGTCTTACGTTTTTATTTTGCTTGTTTGTTTTCGGCATATAAACATTTGACACAAAGTTCAAGGCAATCAGGTCATTCACTGTAATAAAAATTATAAATGAATTCTGTCTATCAATGCAGACTTTTGAAATACCCTGTGTGTTGTACTTTTGAAACATCCTGTGTATTGTACTTTTGAAATACGCTGTGTATTGTACTTTTGAAAGTGACAACCAATCTAAGAGAAAGAAAACTGAATTCAAACTTATCAAAATCTCCTTAGAAATTGACCTTGTGTCACATTCTCCTCGTGTAGAAGGGTTGATAAATATACGAACAGTGTTTTTCTTTCAATATTCGCGGTAGGATGAGAACTGATGAACATCTATGATTTTATTAATTAACGTCCTCTTCAGATTACTTTCAATTTCGAGGAAGGTTTGAAAATTGGGTGAAAATATTCCTCTACAATTGGAGCACGTAGAAAAACGGTTATTTTGTGGAATAATAAACAACCTCGCTTAAATACAAATTATACATTTGCAATAATAAATATATTTCAGGGAATGAAAGTCAAAATATCTTTCTTCTTTTTTAGACATTTACTTGATCTTACTGAGTGGTACTGATTAGAGTGACATACTACTCATTTCTTAAGGTTGGGCTTATAAACATTTGATAACAGTAAAGATAATTTAGACATTTTTTTTTATTAAACCATGTACACTGGCATTCATTACTATCCGCATATACGAATAAAAGAGAAAGAAAACAACTCCTACACACGTTAAAAAAAAGTTATGAAAGAAACCATTGTAAAATAGAACTACTAGTAAATCAATGGTCATTATTGAATCTATAAAGTTTGTTTTTATTGCCTTCAGTTGAGAGGTTTGACCTACCAAGTACTGATCGACCTTTTGCTGTGTACCGATGGTTTTAATATTTTCATTTCTATATTCACTTTTCTGATTATAAATATATCCAGTTTTTTTTTTTGTTTCTTTTTCACGTCCATTTTTGTTTTGTTTGGTTATCAATCATTTCGATTTCCCTGAAGCCATGAATATTTCTCTCAACGTGTTCACTTTTAGTTTACTTTCAAACAGCTATTTTTGATGGGTACGGACTTTGGCGATATTTTTACGCGAAAATACATATTTTTGGACATTTTGGGCCTGTTTAAATATGTGTTTTTTTAAATAACATTTTAGACATATTGGATAATGTATTATTATACATCTAGTGAATTTAATGAATTCAAGGGAGACGTGCCGGCAAAACACGAAGAAAAGGAACAAAAATAAACTATTTCGGCTTTTCGTTTCATCAGATTAGGAACCCTTATTGCATATGCATTTGTATGATAAAAATAGTATTTTTTATCATATCAGTATATAATGAGGAAACATGGTTAAATTCTCTTAGTAACTAAAGCAATGAGGTGGATAAGAATTTCGGAAATATCAAAATCAACGTGTTTGTTTGTTGGTTTGTTTGTTTTTAGTTTTTTTTTTATTTTATGGCATAACAACCTTTGTAGGTTATTTAATGCTGAATCCATTTTTATGAAAATAAACAGTCCTATTTCCAACAGCTCGGTTTAGCATAAGTACTCAGTTTAAAAGTCAAAGCAATTCTATTTCAAGCAATTCAGTTTAGCATAAGTACGCTGTTTAATTTTATTTGACCCATAGAAAGTATCCTATCTGGTAGTACCACTCCAGGCCAGAGAGGACCAGGGAGCGATGGCAATGAAGGGGTACTCCGCATTCCCCAAAGCTCTAACATTACTAGAACCTCACCATTAGATTGTTTAGTGTCATATCTCGGACACTCGTTGTGAAGGGGGGGTTCTTATTCCTCTGCAGAGGTGTACACATAGTCAGTGTATTAAAAAGCCCCAGCCAGCTGACTGGGCAACTACCTGGTTGTAATATGAAATTAAATTTCATATCAATGATGTCATGGAAAGTTTATTGATAACTAACATGTATAAATTATTATAAACTGAAGTTGTTGTTTTCCCAATACTGTACTGTATGAACTTTGGAGAAAGAATAAATTGATTTCAATTGTTATTTGTTATAAACAGTCAAACACTTTGCATGTATTGACGTTATATATTGAACATTTATACGAACTATTTAGCACTCTTACAAATAAGTTATATCTTAGGAAATTTCATTTATTAATTAATAAATAACAAGCACAATAAGCAGTGAAATTAAAGCAATTTATTTCATTCTGAATGTCTAACAATTTAAATATAAATTAGTAGAAATTTACAAAATTTTTTGCTGAGATGTGGCACAAGGCCGAATGAATGGGACACCCAATGAGACTTGAACTCACGTGTGAAGGTTTGCTAGTCTAGCATTACACAACCGAAGCGCCCCAAATATTGATTAGTAACTTACACAGTATAACCACTTGTTATGGATATTTGGCTAATAAATATATAATATATGTTTATAAAAATATACCATGCTTATTAATATATACTATATTTATAAGATATGATATGCTTATTAATATAAAAAGTATGAAGTAAAAATAAATATACTCACTCAATTAGCAAAAGAATCATCAATATCTTTATCACCATGATGGCGTAGGAAGTTTAATTTCATAAAGAGGCCATAATTATTCAATTTTCCGTTCGAAACTAATTTATTATAAACATTTGATGTTTATAAAACATGTTAATGAAAGCTAAAAATAAAATAAAACAAAGGTTATCTAGTGCAACATGTTATGTTTTGACCTTTTGACCCGGCCAAAAATGCCATTCAAGGTGGTGCACCGGAAGGAAGTGACACATCCCGGTCGCTGGAAATCGGAAGAGGTTGCGCAGGCGTTGAGGGTGTCTATATTACTGCGTTGGAGTTTGAAGGTAATATAAGACCGACGAATTGAAGACAGTTGGAGATAGGCGAGAAGGAAGGCAAGCAGTACAGTGGAAGACGGAGGTAGACGCGTTGTAATACGGAAAGCCAGCACACAGAAGAGTTTACTCCAGGGTCCGGTTGAGCAGCCATGAAGAACGAAAAAGACACAACGCTGACGGCCATAACTTTGGGGTCAAAATATTTCAGTAATGTTCGGTCTCCAGTTCTCTCTCACACGCAAACTTGGAACAACCCTTTCGAAACTTACAAATAAAGATGTGAGGTAAAATATTTTATAAAGAAGTCTTCCTGCGTCTTTCTGCGTGCGTCGTTTATTCCTGCGACTTTATCATCGTGCGTCCGTCTATTATTGTGTCGTTGTGATGCTGCATGAACATGTATATGTGTATATAAGCATATTTATTATGTGAGTATATAACAAACACACTAAGTAAGATGAAGCATACGTATTCTACGTCAACTAGTTTTCTAATTTAATTTTTCATTTGAATTTCCATTACTTGTAAATACATGACCAGAAGATATTTAATAGATTTCTCATCGTTACTTAATGAAGAACAATACAAGAAATCCTTATTGTTGATAGAAAGTAACTAATAAAAAATATTACGAAACACCTGTTCACTTGACCCCATGAGCACAAACACGCTCAACAATATTAATTGAATATAGAAAGTATATTTACTTATAATTTTCCTACATTTAAGTAACACTTTGTATAATTACTGACCCCTTCACTCATATAAGAATCAATTAACGCATCATATATGTATATATATATATATATATATATGCTTTTTACTAATGTCACGAACAAAGATTGCAGATTACTTGAAACCAATATTTGTTCAGCTATACAAACACCTCTCTCTCTCTCTCTCTTTCTCTCTCTCTCTCTTTCTCTCTCTCTCTCTCTCTCTCTCTCTCTCTCTCTCTCTCTCTCTAAATCTATAGACCCTCCTTACTACTCGTTCTTCTTTTATTATGCATGGTTAAGCATACAAAATAGATGAACGCCTACTTTTTTTTCTCCCACACAAACACAAATATTGATGAATGTTTCCCATTTCTGAGGGGTATCCGGTGATTGACTTGTCACGAAAAGAGAGTTTTAATCAATTGAAATATCTTATCAATAGTAGTTTTTAACCACAATAAAAAGAATTTACATGATTTTTAACGATTTTTAAATCACTTTAATAAGCTGGTTGCAAAAGATGTTTAACTGTAGAAATCTGGATTAACATATAAGTAAATTCTTTAAAGAAACTGGAATACGACGTAAACGTTTATTGTATTTATTTTTCATTTATTCATTTATTTATTTTGATTTTCGGAGTAGATGGAATAAATGGAAACAATTTAAGGCGGCATTCTGTCAACAAAATATCTAGGACCAATGTTGTTGGTTTTAGATTTTACTACTAATTGCCCGTGTTAGGTGTTCTCTTAAACAAATTCCATTCTGTTTTAACTGCAACTGTGAATCCTCCCACCAAAATGTATGTTATGCAGTTAATTCAGCCAATGGAGCCAATTGGTTTAATGTGACTTGTCAGGAAGCGATGGAAATGATGTACAATCCGTTCTATTCTGAATCATATACACGATTATTGTCCCAAGTCGATCCGTGTAATTCAAAAAATACAAATAACCACACTGCGTACACAACATTAGGACAAAATGAGAAAGTGACATGATGTGGGATTAGGACAAAAGTCAATTTCAAAGGAGAAAGTGACATGATGTGGGAATTAGGACAAAAGTCAATTGCGAAGGAGAAAGTGACATGATGTGGGATTCGGACAAAAGTCAATTGCAAAGGAGAAAGTGACATGATGTGGGATTAGGACAAAAGTCAATTGCGAAGGAGAAAGTGACATGATGTGGGATTAGGACAAAAGTCAATTGCAAAGGAGAAAGTGACATGATATGGGATTCGGACAAAAGTCAATTGCAAAGGAGAAAGTGACATGATATGGGATTCGGACAAAAGTCAATTGCAAAGGAGAAAGTGACATGATATGGGATTCGGACAAAAGTCAATTGCAAAGGAGAAAGTGACATGATGTGGGATTAGGACAAAAGTCAATTGCAAAGGAGAAAGGGACATGATGTAGGATTCGGATAAAAGTCAATTGCGAAGGAGAAAGTGACATGATGTAGGATTCGGATAAAAGTCAATTGCGAAGGAGAAAGTGACATGATGTGGGATTCGGATAAAAGTCAATTGCGAAGGAGAAAGTGACATGATGTGGGATTCGGACAAAAGTCAATTGCGAAGGAGAAAGTGACATGATGTGGGATTCGGATAAAAGTCAATTGCAAAGGAGAAAGTGACATGATGTAGGATTCGGATAAAAGTCAATTGCGAAGGAGAAAGTGACATGATGTAGGATTCGGATAAAAGTCAATTGCGAAGGAGAAAGTGACATGATGTGGGATTCGGACAAAAGTCAATTGCGAAGGAGAAAGTGACATGATGTGGGAATTAGGACAAAAGTCAATTGCGAAAGAGAAAGTGACATGACGTGGGATTAAGACAAAAGTCAATTGCGAAGGAGAAAGTGACATGATGTGTGATTAGGACAAAAGTCAATTGCGAAGAAGAAAGTGACATGATGTGGGATTCGGACAAATGTCAATTGCGAAGGAGAAAGTGACATGACGTGGGATTAGGACAAAAGTCAATTGCGAAAGAGAAAGTGACATGATGTGGGATTAGGACAAAAGTCAATTGCGAAGGGGAAAGTGACATGATGTGGGATTAGGACAAAAGTCAATTGCGAAGGAGAAAGTGACATGATGTGGGAATAGGACAAAAGTCAATTGCGAAGGAGAAAGTGACATGATGTTGGAATAGGACAAAAGTCAATTGCGAAGGAGAAAGTGACATGATGTGGGATTCGGACAAAAGTCAATTGCAAAGGAGAAAGTGAAAATATTTTGGAATAGGACAAAAGGTCAAGTGCGAAGGAGAAAGTGACAAGATGACAAATTAGGACAAAATATTTTTCGAAGGAGAAAGTGACACGATGTGGGATTAAGACGAGCAAAGGAAGGATCACCAGCTAGAACCTATATACAACATCTCTGTGCCGACACAGGATATAGCCTTGAAGACCTGGCGGGTGCGATGGACAATAGGGATCGGTGGCGGTAGAGGTTCAGGTAGATTTCTGCTGGCAGTGCGACATGAGGTTGATAGTCACGCATGCAGTCTTTACGATGTAAATAGAAATATTCAAATTGTTACGTTTTGCATCTTTTTTGATTTAATCATTTGATCGACCGTAAAAACTTTCTAATTCTCAATTAAACAATAAAATCGATTTAAAAATCCAATCATTTTTATGCGTCTAACAATTGGTGGTTTATATTATTGTAACAAATGTATTTGATGCTAATATTTATTTGAGGTTGTTTTTTTTTTTTGTTTTTTTACCTTTTTTGCTAGTTTTGGGTTGGGAGTATTTTAACAGGTTCATTAAATTTAGCTTCCTGCATTTCTTCAGAAAATTTTAATGAGTATCATGAATATCATGAATGGCGACAGTTTGATTCCTAGAATCACGTGATCAGATGATCTCTAAAAACGTCAAAAGAAAAGAAAGGAAAAAAAGAAAAGTTTTAAAGAATAGAGAAAAGAATACAAAAGACAAGTTTCTCATAGGGCTCTTTATGTTAAACACAAAAATAGTCTGTCTGTCAATCTGTCTGTCTGCCTGTCTGTCTGTCTCTCTGTCTCTCTCTGTCTCTCTATAGATAGATAGATAGATAGATAGATAGATAGATTTAATCACTAAAAAGTAAAATCAATAGTGATAACCAAATACTCTACTCAGTTCGACGAGAATGACTGAAAATATTCTCAGAAAAATAATACAAAACTCACTTGTAATTCTCCAGTACCTCCCTTTTCTCCTTGAAGCGTTTGATTTAAACATTTAAACACATAATATAATAATAATAATAATAATAATAATAATAATAATAACAGTAAATACTCTGCCATTGTTAATGGCATTTTTTTATAACGCTCCTTTGCAATACTTTTACTTATGAAACATTAGAAGAACTGAAGATGCTGTTAAAAACGACTGATTTAATCGGCTTTTGAAGAATCATTAAATCTCCATCTGTTATAATGCCCTAAGTCACAATGAGTGACGCCACCAATTTCCGGAAACGTGAAAACAACAATAGTAGCAGTTTGAAAGATGGGCTCCTGCGGGAGACGACGTACACAACCGAAAGATGGTGTTTTTATTCTTGTTAGATTGAATATCTAATAAGAATTTCAGCATCAATATACAGACGACAGGCCCAGATGCTAAATGCAAAAGAACAATGAACAGGACAGTTTTACTGGGAGGCCATTTTCCAGAAAGAACAGCGAGAATTGCTTGGCAAGTGGCGATCGAGTTTGATAAGCAAATTGCAGCGATGATTTAAGATCAACTTACTCTATGTTCTCGCCATTGAAAATGCATCACAAAAAGATTGAAACAATAATCTATAAATTGCATTGAGCAATAAAAGGGAGGAAAGCAAAACTGTAACTTCATGAATGGTTTGATAATGAGAAATATAATAGGAATTTGTCCAGATTGAATTTGCAATGATAAATAATAAATTCCACGAAATTCCCGATTAATTTTGTTCAATTCAAAATGTAAAACATGTTTGAATCATCAGAAAAGAAAGGAAGACCTACAACTAAAGTGAACATTCCAAAAACTTGTAACATTTTTGCTTTGTCTCTGTTTGGTTTGGATTTTTTTAAACGGCATATCAACTTTCGTGGGTAATGCTTGGACCATCTTTGTAGAAGGACAGAATTGATACAATTCAACCCATAGCTGGGGTAATAAGGGGGACACATACCTTTCCCAAGGGCAATAGCCCAAAGCGACTGAAGTTCGACACCTCCTTTCTTTCTGTCTAACTGTCTCTCTATCAATATATACACACACGAATAAAGACAGACAAACAGACGATGGGAAGGGTAGAGAGATATAGTTAAAGGAACCTGTTGTTTAAATTACACCTTATTAATAACAACACTTCTTTTCGAAGGTTCTCACTGAATTAAATATGCCCTAAAGAATATCATATATTTTGATGTATTTTGATTCATTCCATTTTTAAAACTTATGTCAACCCTTTAAAAGAGCAAAATATCATCGAAATTATTTTAAACTGTTCTATATTAATAGAGGTTGAACCTTCTTGTCAATGACTAATAATTCTTTTTTGCTTTTCCTAAATTACAACTGAACAGCAATATTAATTGTGTAGGAAGTAGTGGAATCCTCAAATCCTCAATGCGAAAAACATGCCCAATTGAAATTTGTCAAAGCTGCCGAGAAGTTTTATTTCTTTGTTTACATTTTCTGTTATGGCAAATTTGATTTTCTTTTATGCTAAAACCGTCCTTATAGAAGAACTGTAGGGATAATATTTAACATATACCTGGTGGAAGGATAAGGGGTTTCATGCCTTTCTTGAGAATATGAGATTCATCCGAAAATGAACTTAATCGTGCTACTAGAATTCGAACTCACTTACAACGATGTCGGAGTCGAACACGTTAACCAACACGCCATAAGAAATCCCCCACCAGAAAAAAAAATTCTCACAAGATTAATGAAAAAATGTGATGAAATATCAATTGGGGTGGGGGTAATGTCACACAGAGAGTGGATATCAGGTGGGAAGGGTCGGGAGGCAGATGTATTAGTGGTCTTTCTTAACTTTTATTTCTTTACTCTTTTTATAAACACACACACACACTCATACATATATACGTGTGTGTGTGTGTGTGTGTGTGTGTGTGTGTGTGTGTGTGTGTGTGTGTGTGTGTGTGTGTGTTATTTCCCCCTTCCTACATAAAGCACAGATCGAATTGGTTGGTTGATATTTAGGTATTAATATATAGAATATTTCATTCTAAAAATTGTCAACTCTCGCAAAAAAAGTGTTGTTTTTGGGATCATAGTTTATATAAAATTTCACTAACCTAAGTTAGCAACTGAACAATGCCATAGATATCAATAGTTACGTTACATAGAAATTAGTTTTGAATGTACAAACTCTGCATTATGTAGCATGTTAAGTAGCAAATAAATACACGTGTGTGTGTGTGTGTGTGTGTGTGTGTGTGTGTGTGTGTGTGTGTGTGTGTGTGTGTGTGTGTGTGTGTGTGTTGTTGTTAATTTATTTAATGTTTCGTAGATTTGGTTGATTAATTGGTTGATTTTAATGGCATGTCAACCGATCTTGGATTATTTTATGCCTAGAGTTTAGGGAATCGTGTTCATTATACATTAATACTAACATTTCTTTGGTAGATGAGAGATTTTTGGCTTACTGTCCAATCGATTACGAATAATTTTAATCTATTTGACCCATAGATGGAACCCTAATAGGTACACACTATCCCTCTGGGTCTGGGTACACATGGAAGTAATCTCATTGAAAAGGTACTCCACACTTTCTACATCTCCAAAACTGGATCCTCACCATCAGACGTAGTTTATTGTCCCACCAGGAAACCCTTTTCAGGGGTATTTTACTCTTTTGCAGAGGATATTATCAACTTATTCTAGGCCTTGCAGAAAACGTTACGTAAATTTGTAAAAAAAAATTCATTGTCTTATTGATATGATTATCTTTTATCGTTAAACTTTTCGAAAAACAGAAATTATTAAAATTACAACTTCCAATAAAGTATTTTAAAACATTTATTTGTTATCATAATTATCATAATTAATTATTTAATTACTAATTAATTATTTCATCACAATTATAATGAAATTATTACTTTTCTTGATCTTATTACAAATGTCTCTGTCTATAAATGGGAACACTACAATCATCATCATCATCATCGTCATCATTATGATCATCATCAGCATCTACCATATTAATAATTAGCATAGCGTCAATTATTTCGCTTAAATAGCGATATCCTTCAAGGTGTATAAAGAAAAAAATAAGTGAATGAACCTTCTAAAACCTGGTCTTAGCTCGTAGGCTTTGTCATGTTATTATTCACATTTCTATTTTTCTTTATTTTCTTCGGGTGATATTTGAGTCAGCAAATAGTAAGATGACAAGCACAACAGCATATCATCATGTCTGTAACCATAGAAACCTTGTGGTCGTCCTGGGAACCTTCTTTTCCTATGTCATTATCCTCCTAAATTCACCGCTTTCCCCAACTCTCCACTTTCAAATTTGTACTAAACACTGATTTGTTCACCGTGATAAAGATGAGCGTTTTGTTGTCAAGGACTCGTCACGTGATACTTGTGTTATGTTTGGAGGTGGTAGCTAAAGCCAAGTGTCCAGTACACACAAATCCAACGAACTCTCTCCTCTCTCCCTCTCATCTCTCTCTCTCTCTCTCTCTCTCTCTCTCTCTCTCTCTCTCTCTCTCTTTCTTCCTCGCACGCATGTTCACGCACGCACACACACACACACACTATATCCCTACAACACATAATCAAACACATATAAGCATACACGTTTTGCGCAGAGAATAATGGCTATTCATTATTCACACTTTCTTTGGACTTTCTCACTCGACTAATAAATTCATTCTATCTTTTCAATGACGAATTGCAATTGGAAAGAAAACATACTGATTCATCTGCAAGTGACATGAATCCCGTCGTTCACAAATGACAGTCAAAAGGGAAAAAAAAGAAAAAGATTGATTTATCTGCAAGTGTCACGTAAGTCCCTAATCACAGATGACAGTTAGTTAAGAGGAAAACAAAGAGAAAGGCCGATTGATTCATTTGCAAATGTCACGCATCTAGATGTTCACAGATGACAGTTAGCCCAGAAGAAGACCAAAAGAAAATGACAGATTGATTCATCAGCAAATGTCATATATCCAGATGTTCACAGATGACAGTTAACCAAGAATAACACCAAAATAAAATCATTGATTGATTCATCTGCAAATGTCACATATCCAGATGTACATAAATGACAGTTAGCCAAGAAGAAGACCAAAAAAAAAAATGACAGATTGATTCATCAGCATATGTCACATATCCAGATGTTCACAGACGACAGTTAGCTCAAAAGAAGACCAAAAGAAAATGACAGATTGATTCATTTGCAAATGTCACATAGCCAGATGTTATCAGATGACAGTCAACAGGAAGAAAAATTGAATGACTAATGGATTTATCAACAAATGTCACATATTCATTGTTAACAGATGACAGTAAATCAGAAGGACGAGTAAAAGAACGAAAGATTGATTCATTTGCAAATATTACTCATCCCATTATTTGCAAATGTCTGTTAAGCGGAGGACAAAAATGAAGAGAGATTGATTCCTCTTTAAATGTCATGTTTTTTTCCCAAATGACAGTTAGTTAAGTGGAAAACTAAGAGAAAGAGAGAGATTGTTTTATCTACAAGTGTTCCGTCTGTCCTTCTCAAATGACAGGTAATCTAGCAGAGAAGAAAAAGAAAGAGAGATAGATTCCTGTGACAGTGTCACGTAATCAGTTGTTTAGAGATGACAGCCAACAGGAAGGTAATGATAAAGACTGATTGATACCTCCGAAAATATCACGTAGTCAGTCGTTTACAAATGACAACTAGTCAAGATGAAGCTAAAGAAAATGATTGGTTGATTCATCCACAAATTTCATGTATGCAATTGTTCACAAATGACCGTTAGTCAAGAGGAAGATAAAGAGAAAGACTGGCTTATTCTTCTGAAAATGTCACGTATTCAGTCGTTCACAGATGACAGTTTGTTGAGAGAAAGACAAGCAGAAAGATGAACTTATCTGCAGGTAACACGTATCCAGTTGTTCGCAGATGACAATTACTCAAGACAAAAGTACAGAGAAAACATATCGGAAATTTCTTGTATCCAGTTGTCACAGATGACATTTAGTCAAGAGAAAGACAAAAACTAAGACAGAATCCCGTCGTACACATATGACAGTTAAGCAAGAAGAAAACAAAGAAAAAAAAAACAGATTCATCTGCAAGTCTCACGTATTCATCTGTTGTTCTCACACATACCGTTGTTCACAGATAACTTTTATCCAAGAAGAAGACAAAGGGAAAAACTGATTTTATTCTTGTGCAAATATCAAATATCCCTTTGTTTATAGATGACAGTTAGCCAAGAAGCAAACTAAGAGAATAACATATTGATTCTTCTGCAAATGACATGTATTCAGTTATTCACAGATGATAGTCAAAAGGAAGACAAATAGAACGACAGATTGATTCATCTGCAAGTGTCACATATCTTGTTCACAGATGACAGCCGAGATGAATACAAAGAGATGGATATCATTGGAGAGAAAGAAAGCTGGCAAAAGTTGACACACAGAAAAGAAATAACTGAAAAACCCGTTCAGTTAGTTGACGCCATGACACAGAAAAAACTCTCATGTTTTAGTCGTCTACAAGAACTCAGAAAATCTTTTTTTTATTTTTTAACGCATCAACGACAAACTGTAATGTTATAAATATTAAAATCTAGTGTATATTGCTAAAACTGAACAATTATATTTACGAAAGTTCTTCAAAACATTGACTCTATCGATAATGTTCAATATTGATATATGAGTGAGTTGGCGACAGTAGCCGAGGGCGACCAGAAGGTTCCCTTTTCAATAGCTACACCGAGGTGAAGGGGAGGGCGCTACCCCTTTCCCTGGATTGCTCCACTTTACCCTTGATACATACCTTATAATGCTGAGTGTTAAGCAAGGAGGTATCAAGTAACATTTTTAAAGTCTTTGGTATGACGCGACCTGGGATGGAACCCAGGTCTACCGGACCATTGGCGAACACTCTACCCTCCAGGCCAATGAGCCGGTTATATATAATAATATATATATTGATATATAATAATGTGATATTTGTAAAAGGCATGATTAATAAATGCAATTGTGTAATTTTATTACACAGATCTTTTTAAAGAGCGAGTTTATATATATATATATATATATATATATATATATATATATATATGATGCGTTAATTGATTCTTATATGAGTGAAGGGGTCAGTAATTATACAAAGTGTTACTTAAATGTAGGAAAATTATAAGTAAATATACTTTCTATATTCAATTAATATTGTTGAGCGTGTTTGTGCTCATGGGGTCAAGTGAACAGGTGTTTCGTAATATTTTTTATTAGTTACTTTCTATCAACAATAAGGATTTCTTGTATTGTTCTTCATTAAGTAACGATGAGAAATCTATTAAATATCTTCTGGTCATGTATTTACAAGTAATGGAAATTCAAATGAAAAATTAAATTAGAAAACTAGTTGACGTAGAATACGTATGCTTCATCTTACTTAGTGTGTTGCACTAGATAACCTTTGTTTTATTTTATTTTTAGCTTTCATTAACATGTTTTATAAACATCAAATGTTTATACTAAATTATATATATATACATAATTATGTGTGTGTGTGTGTGTGTGTGTGTGTGTGTGTGTGTGTGTGTGTGTGTGCATCATTTGAACCCAACAATATAAGATTTTTTAATAATTTCTACTATGCATGAGGGTGTAAAAATCATTTTCTTCACGAAAATACGACACGCACCACGATAATAATGCCTCCAATATATCTTCAAAGAAAATATAACAGATACATAGTACTCAATAACATCTGTTGGATTGAGTTAATTTTCAGCTATAAAACACGATTTTTCCATGTTGTCACCGCCATTGGCCATAGAATTTTTTGCTAGCGATGAACAAGAGACTTCACACTCCACTCGGTTAATGAAGAACCAAGAGTAAATCCTATACTATTATGTTGTCCATTGACGTCAGGAGTAAATATTGGTTGTATGAGTGTAAAGGTTACGCTTTTCGCCATTATCAACGAGCGTCCCTTGTATTGCTTTTTACACACACACACACACACACACACACATATATATATATATATATATATATATATATATATATATATATATATATATATATATATATATATATGTATATATAAAACCACTTCTATATATAATTTGTGGTGGTGGTGTAATGATTGGTGGTGTAATGATTGGCAAACCCACGCAAATGAGTTCGAGCCTCATTAGGTACCCCCATTCAAACGGCCTTGTGCCACATCTAAGCAAAAAGCTTAATAAATTACTATATACAATTTGTAAGCAAATAGTTTGTAAGAAACATTTATAAATTTTTGCATACAGTTAAATAGTTTCAAGTATTGCTAAGAAATACTCATAGTTTCAATTTAACATTGATCATTTGCTTGCACACAGACAAATGGTTTCAAGTACATTAAATGAATAAATAATTCTATTTGACCCATGGATGGGACCCTGACAGATTCTACCATTTCAGGTCAGAGTTAACCTGTGAGTAATAGCAATGAAGAGGTATTCAACATTCCCCAAATCTCCAGGTTTAGAGCCTCACAATCAGATTATTTAGTATCATATCCAAGACACACAGCTGAGATTCTCTCGGCATATTTACATTTACATTTAGAGAACTGCAATGAAAAGTTCATTATTTTAAATAATATCCCCTCTAATATATGTCAATGTCTCAGAACTTTGTATTTTACATTTGTACACATGAACATCAATTAAAAAGTAGACACAAAACGTTTTCGTTTCTGGTTTTTTTTAAGATTCTGATACCTTAAAAAGTAGTTGGGAATTTGAAAATTCTCCAAACATTTTCTCAAATTATTAAATTATTTGACATCATTCTTATAATACATCAAAAACGTTCAAAGGAAGTTGTGTATCTAATTTTGATTTCAATATATTATTAAAACAATTTCATTTAATAGCATCGACATCAAACGTCTTTAATTCAAAACATTATCATCAGCAACAACAATGACAGCAGCAGTAACAACAACAACAACAACATGTCCGCAGATCTAATCACACAATAAAGCCACGATAGTTCTATTCGAATAGACAAAATTGATTTGGGATTTTAGCTTCTGGATTCGAATTTCTAGATTTCTTGTTGCCAACCAAAATTCAATCTGCCTAACTATTTTACCAATAGTTGGGGGTACAATAAATAGATTCCTCAATTTTTTTCAACAGGCATTTGTGCATGCAGACAGTTTGGGCTGGAATTTGAATTCGTCCAATACAAACAACAAATATCCTAAGAATCCGGTATGATCTTTGACTTACAATGAATTAAACATGTGAGTAATTTTAATGTTAGATTTTCTGACGACAGATGCGATTGGAAGTCGATTAAATTTGCCAACAATTATCGAAGCTAAAAAATTTTATATAACATAATGAATTTATTCTTCATTTCTTCACTATTTTTTTTTTTCAGTGTGCAAATAATATTTATCAAACTTTATATCCGGCAAAAGAGAAAAACTAAACTTTAAACCATTTTTCCACGAATCAAAAGTGTGAAAATTACTCCCGTTAAGAGTGTAATATATTTGAGTTTTTCTTGAATTTCGTCTTGAATTTGAAACAAAACGTGGTCAATAAAAAAACTTTTTAAGCAGCTCATAGAAATTACCAACTTTATCACTTGTTCTTCCTATAAACTGTGATGAATATAAATATTATTTCTGTCTCTGTATCGTTTATCTACTGTTTGGATATTAGAATATAACATATTTTTCATTAGGCAATTGAGTTAAGTTTTCAAAAAACAGTTTACACTAATCAGAATGTTTATAAATAGACATAAATGGTTAAAATTGACAATATGCTTATCAAATAATTGATATAAACAAGAAATCTTTCTCTGCTTGGAAGTTTGGAAGTTTCAAAATGCCTCCTTTTACAAACATATCTGCAGTTTGCCAAATCTGAAAAGTGATCCGTTGTCAAAAAGTAATCCGTTGTCCGACAAAATTGTCGATATTTGACTTTTTCAAAATCTAAATGAATTCACAATTGTGCTAGTTTAACATTGAAACTGAAGGTAAGACAAAGATTTTATGAAAAACGAAATTTAATTAGTTCGAATACATCAGAAGTAAATTAATTATTCCTCGAGTGTAATCAACTCATAAGAGAGAACATAACTATAAAGTATGGATCAAGGATAAGTGGAACAATCCAGGGAAAGGAGTTGTGCCCTCCCTTGCACCTTGGTGTTGTAGCTATTGAAAAGGGAACCTTCGGGTCGCCTTTGACGACGGTCGCCAACTTTACTTTATATATATATATATATATATATATATATATATATATATATATATATATAATTTATGTCTGAAACGTAAAGAGGCTGGAGGTGTTGTGTGAGCTATGGTAGAAAGAAGAATATCAGGATTGTGTTATCATCGAACATAATATCTTAGGAGTATATAGCCGTAATCATAATTTTCTGCAATCAATGCATTTTTTTCACGCTTCTTTTCCAGGTCGTTAAGCTATCAGCACTGAAGAAAAAACGATGAACACTAAGCAATCATGAAATTTTTAGTCTGGTCGAGGAAAATTCCGTCACAAATACTTAAATTGCTTCAATAAAAATTTATTAACCTCTCTACACGAGCAGTGTGTAATACAGGATAATCTTTAGCAGAATTTAACAGGTTTGAATTCAAAGTTTTCCTTCTCCTAGACCGGTTGCCATACTATGATTAAAGAGCCCAGTCTGCCGTACTATTAACCCATAGCCGGAAGGAGAATATTTAAATTCATACATTTTCCAAGGGCGTTAGCATTAAGTGAAAAGCAAACAACTCCGTCCAGAACTCTGGTAACCGTATCCATTTCCCTACGACGGTAATCATTACCCAACGAACGCCACCAGTAAGTACATGAAGATAACATCATATTGCGCCCGAGTGTTTTTGGATAGTTCAATAGGTTCAAAGAAAGGTGCAAGAAGGTGAAAGATGACTTTAGGAGTGGGAGGTCTTCAACAAATAGGACTGAGGTCTACATCGAACGAGTATGACGATCGCTGGTTGACTGTTCGAATGATTACAATTCAGTTGAACAGGAAAGAGAAAAGTGGTTTGAAGATTTCCTCTGAAGATTTGGATATGCTGAAAATCTACGTAAAAACAGCGCCAAGACATCTGAATGATGATCATAAGGAGTGTCGCATGCAGGTGGATTAGAACATTATCGAAAGCCTTAAAACTGAAAAGGGCTTCCTTCATATAGTCATCATCGGTGATGAAAGATAGATTTTTGAGTACGACCCAAACCAAACGCCAGAGGAAGCCGTGAAAGTCACCGACGAGACCAAAGACAGTCAAAATCAAAAGTCAAAGTCATATCGATCAGGATTTTTGATGGTAAAGGACATCATCCACCAGAAGTTCTTGTCACTGAGCCAAATAATTAATCAGTGAGTCTTTGAGGAGATCCTGTGCCGTATACTTCGCTCTTTGCGCGAGAAGTGGCGAGTATTGTGGCAGGACAAATCATGGCTTCTTCACCACGACAATGCACCTGCTTACAACGCCCTAACCATCCAGCAGTTCCTGGCCGAAAGGAACATTGCTGTACTGGAACAGTCTCCTAATTCATCTGATCTTGCTCCATGTGACATCTAATTGGTTTATGTTCCAAACATTTTAAAAGGCAAGGAATTCAAATATTGCTTTGATTAATTATTTTTACCACAAAATTCTATTTTCTTGCAATCAAAACAAAAACTAGAATATAAACAGAAACTAAAGTACAGCTGAAAATAGAAAAAATATTTATGTCATGTTTAAATTGTTTTAATGAAACACAAGAATTTTTTAATTTTTTAACACTAAACTTTTGCTGTAATCTCGGAATTAAAACTGCGTATTTAAATCTTCAAAGAATATATAGTATTACATTACGTTTTGATTTTTTTTTTATCAAAAGATCAATGACAAGTTATCTTTCTTTTTCTAATGTCTATGTTTACACATTCATATCTTGTTACTTGAATCAGTGGTCACATTTATTTATTCTTGTCGCTTCAAAGTTTAAAACATATTTCCACAAATAATGCCAAACATTGATAAGGTCCTTTGCCCTCAAGTGGTATGTGTATGCTTAAGGGTATCAGAAAATTGATGAGTGGCTACCAGAAAAACTTGAAATGCAAGATCAAGAAGAGGCTCATCTATATAATTATTTATATACAATTGCTGACAGACAGACAGCAAATAGATACGATGAAACTTCAAAATTTCAGCGGAAAGCCCAATGAACAAGACAAATAAATGTTATATCTTGACCATACAAACGTGAATTATGGAAGAGGAAAGTTTTTACCTATCACTCTCGACATGACTATCCATCCGAAAATAGTTTTAATTGATATCATGTCCAACATTTCGAAGTTCCGAGTCAAACCATACAAACAAATGATGGAAAAAAAATTGGAATGTTCTCTCCCTTATAGAAAAATTTTAAAAAATGCTTTCACAATTAATTTTTGTTGCTTAGAATTTAGAAAATCTTTTCAGGCAATTCATAAAACTTTCTCCCTTTAGTTTGCACTACATGTTTCCAACGATATATTTTAGTATTTGCTATGAGGCAATATGTGCGTCCTCATTACAACTCATGAGAGAGAATTGATGGCAGACTATTTTGTACGTTTAGTAAATGCAATAATCAATTATAATTTAGCAGGAGAAGAAGTTCAACAGTTTTGAACTCTTCTTTAAAATTCTGATAGCTTAACATTTAGTGGCCTATTATTTATTTGATAGAATGACCAACAGCTTTTTAATTAGTAATTGTTTCAAAACAAACAGAAAATCCAAAGAAAACTCTGCATTCTAGATGTGTCAGCCTTATAAACTGCTCTGTCATCAGGTCATCTTCTATTCAAGCGATAGAGACAAAGAAATCAAGGTGACCCGGTCGAAGGTCAATTTGACATGAAATATAAAAGCGTCATTGCAAGATTATATATATTGTAATCCTAAATCGACTTGAATACTTTCTTCTAAGACTCATTCCAAAAGGCCTCGTCGTGGATTTGAATTCTAGTCCATTTCCGAAGACGATAACCTTTTCATCAAAAATGCCTCCAAATCACGAAAAAGTTGTTCATTATTCTACAGAAGCTTTAAATTCTATGGAGCCTTCAGATTCAGACTAAAAGAAAATTTTGTAATAATACAGCTGTGTCATTTAGATCAATCACGGCGCTGCAATACCAAATGATTACGAAGCTTACGACACACGACATCAAGACTAATGTCCTCACTGAGCACACTCGAGGAGAGGATGTATATATACCTAGAATTTCATACATCTTACCATTTTAATATTGGAGACTTCTGTTTTCAATACACAAAAACTTTTTGACGAACGTCAATAAACCCCTAAAGAAATCATTTACAGGTGCAAGAATACCTCTTGAGGATCTGAATTATAAATTGAGGCTCAAGATATTGATGCACCAAAAACTTTTTTATTTACACTATAAACTGAAATGGACCAAAAATATTGTGTATCCTAACAAATAATATACAACTCAAGTTGTTTTAAATGCTGTCTAAAATCATTAATTTTCTGACTCAGAACTTATTAACTGCTATTTGAAGCCATTTACAACTACTTTTCTTGCTGCACAGTGATAGTGTATATATATATATATATATATAGCCGTAACTGATTTATATGATTCATTATCACTATCATTCATAATTATTTCATATCAATGTTGCCTTCATCTGAGATTATAATCATCATTATATATATATATATATTTCATTAAGAAAAAACAACAAACCGGTCATATTAGGATTATAAATTTATATCCATCCTGTTACGCGTTTTAACTGGACTTCTTCAGATCCTATGGATAAAATAAATCAGAATAGACACAGGAAAGATTAAACCTTTATTTTTCAAACCCCCAAAACTGCTCTATCTAAGCATTTTTTTAAATCATAGGCAAAAAATACAACAATATAAAAAAAGAATTTATTTGATCGTGGAAAATATACTTAAATTATTGTTTCATATTCTAGAAAGGCCAATGAGGCAACATTAACGATTTACATAACTTACTCCAAAACCTACCCGCTAAAATAAAATTTACCACGAAATACAGCTTTAAAGACCTACTGTTCTTTGACATCCTCATTAAAAACCAAAAGGCTTAAAAAATGAAAGTATATGCACATACATGGACACGAACACCACGCAGGCACACAAGCTCACAGATACACTGTTGTTAGAAAGAAAGAAAGAAAGAAAGAAAGAAAGAAAGAGACAAACAACATCTACAAAGACCAAAGCTTTTCACGGACAATTAACTTGAACGGGACATTCTCAGACACAAATTCTGGAATTAAAAAGAACAGCAACCCTTTCAAAACAGTCACCACTATAAAAACATCAAAAACACGTGTTGAGGAAAAATAAATAATGTAAACGCAAATCAACTTGTGGACCTATTCATTTCAAAGTATTTCATTGGATGAGTAAAAAAGATTTATATATATATATATATATATATATATATATATATGCGTATAATGAATAAAGAATGCTACTCTCTCTCTCTCTCTCTCTCTCTCTCTCTCTCTCTCTCTCTCTCTCTCTCTCTCTCTCTCTCTCTCTTACATTCTTTTTTCCTCACACTAAAAACGTATATATTTCAGGCTTTCTTCTTCCGAGAATTATTCCGCGTTTTTTCTCTCTTTCTCTTTTAAATTTATTCTCTTTTCGATTCTTTCTTTCTTTCTTTCTTTCTTTCTTTCTCTGTTAACTTGGAACTACAAACAATGAGAAGCACCTGTCGAGAATTACATAATCTCGTTATATCTGACTAGTATTTATATTATGGTACGAGGTGCATTCAATAAGTTTCCAGACTTTTTTCGTATGGGCTTTTGAAATTGTCGTAGACTCTTCAAAATTCACTATGCTATTGCTATACACCTTATGAGATGACTGACCAATTTTTATGATTTCAGGTTCAAATCAACAGCTACAGCAGCAATTGGAATACACCCTACTAAAGCCTGATTGTCACAGCTGGTGAATTTCAAAAATGCAATCTGGACGTGAGGACACTTTAGAAGAACGATATGCAATAAAATTCTGTTTTAAACTTGGGAAAAATGCCACAGAAACGTATGGAATGCTTCAGACTGCTTTTGGAGCATCTTGCATGAATCGAGCATCAGTTTTTGAGTGGCATAAGAGATTCAAGGAAGGCAGGGAGTCTGTGAGGGATGATGAGAGGCGTAGGAGGAGTAAGAAAGTCAATACACTAGAGTTGATTGGCCAAACGTTTAGGTTTAGGGTTACTATGTTGAGGTTTTAAGGGAGTTCAGGAAGACATTCCGTCGGAAGAGGCCAGTACTCTTCAAATCGGGTCAGTGGCATTTCCAGCAGGACAATGCACCAGTCCACAACTCCATCCTTGTCACCGGCTATTTGACCAAGATGAGCATCAAGACAGTTGCTCAGCCTCCCTACAGTCGAGACCTTGCTCCCTGTGACTTTTGGTTATTCCCTAAGCTCAGAGGGTATTGTTATGAGACAATTGAGGAGATGAAAGAGGCTCACACGCGAGGACTTCCATGGAGCCTTCCAGAAGTTGTTGGAACGGTACAAGTGCATTGCAACTGGAGGAGATGACTTCGAAGGGGACTAGAGTTTCATGTGTGTACTATCAATAAAAGTTCCCATACGAAAAACGTCTGGAAACTTATCGTATGCGCCTCGTATATCAAACTTTTACACACTTAAGGGAAATTTTGTGAAAATATGAGGATTATAATTTCTTGAATTAAGTGAAATGCAATGCTATTAAAAGTAAACGATTTACTCGTTATATATCATCAGTTTGATGCATTTACGGATGATGATTTTTAAGAATTTTTTGATAAACTATAAGAATTATAAATCATTGGAAATTTTAAAAGTTCTTAACAAATTCGATGAGATATTAATCTAAGAAAATTCATTCTATTTATAAGTTCCGTCGAAACTCTGAAATATATTTATATAAACTTTTCATTGAATAAGACTATTTTGATCAAGATGCTGAAGAAATGCAATGAAACTTTTCATCCTATGCGTTCATTCTAGAAAGATCCACTGCTTAAATTCTTTGGCAATTAATATAACTTCTTACATATTTTCCTAGACACAATGAAAGAAATAATGGTAGAGTATAAAAGGATTGTTCTTTTAATTCAATTACAGCAAATTTATTAAAAAAAATCAAGTAATATCTTAAATGAATTATACTCTTTTATTTCACATGTAATCTTTTCTTTTTTCACAGCTGTACGACCACCTACTTCCCATCTTAAAAACCATCCAAATAAGACGAACAAAACATGCGGAACACTGCTGGAGAAGCAAGGACGAACTCATAAATGACATTCTCTTATGGACCCCTTCACACGGATATGTAAGTGTTGGCCAACTAACAAGAACTTGTCTACAACAGCTCTGTACGGACACAGGATGTAGTCTAGAAGACCTGCCAGGAGTGATGTATGATAGAGACGAATATCAAGAGAGACAGGGAAATCTGTGCTAGCAGTGTGACCTTAGGATAATGATGATATATATATATATTATATTCAGTCAAATATATATTAATGAAGAAATGCTACCAAAACACACACACACACACATGTATATATATATATATATATATATATCGGATATTATATTCTCCGTAAAATGTCATTATTCGTCCCTGCTTTGTTAATGTAGCATTCTTGCATAATTATTAGCAGTGTAATGACTGAGAATGAATAATTACAATACAATCAATACAAGTAGATCAACAAATCGTATCAAACCGTACAAACATTTTCAATGAAAAAAAGTTGTAATCCTTTCATTAAGTCTGAAACCATCAAATATTTTAGTTACAAATCTTATTTTTAACTTAGATAAGAAAAGTTGACAGCAATTCGAGGAAAAATCAATAAAAACTAATTCCTTCATCATCTGTCTTCGATGAAATATATTCAGGATATCCATAAAGTCTATTTACCATCATTCAATTTTTTTTTATTCATAAATTGTGGAACGCTCTGATATGTCCATTTTGTCAAAATGTTTATGTTCATTTCTTGTGAGACTATTTTTGGGATCCTCGGCTAAAATGGAACTTATAGCCAATAGTTTTCAAAATAAACCGATTGTCCTTTAAATAATCGACTGTTTATGATTATTATTTGTTAAAACATCTTTCAATAAGAAATAGGACGAAATTATTTTTAGTTCTTTGACCATTTTTTGCTGAACGTCTAATATAAATGTGTAGTTTACATACATCATTCAAATATTTGAATTGATGTGGGTGGCATAATAATTATTCAAATTCCGAAAGAACCTGTTTGCAATCACTGCACAATAAAAGCCCTTGTGAAAAGCATTGGCTGAAAACTACTCTAGAAGAAGGATAAATCTGAATACAAAAACCAGAAGTCAATATCCCTAAAAATCGTCGTATAACTGTATGGGGACATACACAGTAATTGTGCTGTAGCATTATGAAGGGAAACTGGAGACTGGAGACTGGAGTCTAACAAGATGATACAACTTGTATTCTTTCACTGTATTGCAGATTATTTTCATTTCATGTTTTACCTTTTTTAAGTTGGTCTTTACTATATAAGTCCTCAATTGATTCTTCTAGTTTCATTTCGTCTCGTTTTAAAATTTTCTTTGTGTGTGCTTTTTTTTCAATTTTTTTTTTCTTTTTCTTTCTTGTGACATTTTCCAATTATTTACTTGGTACATATAATGTGATTCAGACATGTTATCGTATTTGTTTTCAGCCTACTGCAATATTGTATAAACTTTCTTTAAACCTTTTTTTTCTAAATAATATTCGCTACGAATAGAAGTGACTGTCTTCTGTCATTATTTAGATTTGTTGATTCAATTTCTTTTTCTTTTCCTCAAGTTTTCCTCTCTAATTGTCGAGTCTTTTATGCTTTTTTCTTAAATTCTCTGTTTTAAAATGAATGTCATTATTATTTATTCGCTATATTTCTTTTTTTCGTTGATAATCTATCCGTTTATATTCAATAATTTATAAGTCAAGAGGTCAACTTCTTTGCAAGATGTTATTTGCTTGATCAGTTACCCCGTCTGCCACGGGCAAAATATGATTAAAGGTCATTTTTAATCAGAGTACAACTGATTTGAATTTAGAGTTTCCTTTTCCAAAACTGGTTTCTATACCAAGGCTACAGAACCCAGTCTGCCCTGCTATTTACCCATAGCTGGGAGGGGAGAAGAGATGGATTCATGCCTTTCCAAAGAACATTAGCGCGAAGTAAAACGCAAACAGCTTCGTCCAGGATTTGAACTCGGATCCTCGATTCATTTTCCTTGGACGATAACCATTACACTAAGCGCACCTCTTTACTTAATCCATAAATTGCTGATTTTTTTATTCAATATTCTTTTGCCTTCTTTTACTCGACTTTTTGCTAGAAAGATTACTTCTAAATAGCAATAATGAACAATTCTGTTGTGAGGTGCCCGTGGTGTGATGGTTATTGTCGTAGGAAATGGATACGGCGACACGAGTTCAAATCCTAGACGTGACTGATTGCCTTTCACATAGCCCTAATACCCTTGGGAAAGGTATGAATCCAATTTTTCTCCCTCCAGCTATGGGTAAATAGTAGGACAGACTAGGTTCTTCAGCCTTGGTGAGGCAACTAGTCTAGGAGAAGGAAAACTCTGTTAAACTCCGCTTAAAAATTGATCTTGCGTCATATCCTGCTCGAGCGGAGGGGTTGGGTAAATATGATAATGAACAATTCTACTGTCTTCAACTTTTCCTTTGTTCGGCCAAAAGTCTTCTTACAAGAGAATCTTTCTTCCTTCATTTCTTCCTTCAAATTTTGAAGAGAAAGTATCAACTGAAAAAAAAAAACAACAATCACAAAATATCAACAACCAGATTCCTCCTATCATCAAGGGAATACCTACTGTTCATGACACCCAAACCTGAGATAGGAACCATATATCTTTCCGGTATATTATTACTGCAAACTATTATGTGGTGTTGTCTCAACAAAACCTCTATCAAAATACCTATGATTCGTTTGCAGAAATAATGTCGTTTTCTAAGTGTACAATTAGTCTTGAAAACCTACAATTTTAATCACAACTGATTTTTTTTTTGTGAGAAATAGACTATACGCAAAAGTTAGTTTAAACTAACCAATGAATTTGTAAAGTGACTATTAAATACATGTTATTATTAAATAAATGTAATATTTATACTAAATAAAACTGGTTAACTTTTTAGTTTAAATTTTACAAGTCAGAATCTGACCATCAATTCCTAATTGACTTTATCAGGAATTAAAATTCTTCTTGATTATTTATCAAAAATTCTTATCAAAATTTCTGCATAATTATCTATCTAAAATTATTGTTAAAATTTCAACTTAATTATTTTTTGCAGGAAGACTCACAGTATCAAGTCAAATTCTGATTTTTAAACGTTAATATTTTTTAATCTTATTATTTTTTATAATTAGCATTAAAAAATATCTAGTTAGAACACATCTTTATATTGTCAACGAATTCAATAACTTCATTCTCTGAATTGTTTTATATTTTTGAGAATACATCTAATCTTACAGTTACGACAATAAAGAAAGTCGATATCTCAAGGATTTTCACCTCTATAACATATTTATTTATTTTCTTTTTCTGCTTCAAAATTGACAGATCTTCATTTCTTTATTTACCAAAGCTAAAATTGAAAATTCAGCTGGTTTTCTTTTCCTAAAAGTGTGATCAATTCGAAACTTATATTGAAACTTTTCAACATGGTGACAAGTTACCATAAAAATTTCACTTCTGATGATGTTTCAATGGCAATACAAAGAAAACAAGCGCCGTTTACCATATTTTCAGTATTAAATAAATATTGCAATTAATTTTTAGTCTCCATACGTTTTATTATCTTTCAGTATTAAAACTTCTCTTCCCGCTTATCGTCCGTCCTAACTAATTGCTAACAATAATTTTAGGGAAATATTTTCTTTAACGTTTTATAAAATTAAAAGAATGATTTTCTCATACAGAATACCCCTTTAGAGGAATCTTTTCATAAATATATATCTATACACTCCTGCATATATTATTCGATCTAAATATCTACCGATGTTTATATACAATGACTTTAGTAGACGCAGACATATTTGTGTGGACGCCCATCTATAGTGAGAGAAATAGACTTACATTTGTATAATAGCAAAACAAACATAGATTCTTAAAATTCAGATTCTGAAGCACACTGAATGCAATTATAAAATGGCAGCTGTTCAGAGTGGACAACGCCCTCCTACAGTAAATAGAACCCACATAAACGAACAAAGAAATATAATCAAACCCATATATATATATATATATATATATATATATATATATATATATATATATATATATATATCACATACACACATAAGTGCGTGCGTGCGTGCGTGTGTGCACAAATACTAATATATTTTGACTCAGAACGCAATTCCACAACAACATTCATTTGTATAAAAAGAACTTTGCGGAAGAGGTTCTGGCAAAAAAAAATCACGTCCTTCCGGTTTAGAAGATTTGAGTATTATGAATATACAAGGCGGATTTTGTGTTAAAACAAACTAAGCAGCTTTTATTCGACTTACTTTTTCTTTCTTTTTTTATTTTTATTTTTATTTATTTTTATTTTTTCTATACTGTTCGTCATTAAAATCAATATCAGTTTCACTGGTGAACAATTAATTAGGACTGAAAAAAAAAACTTGGAGAATCCAGTGATTAAGCTGCGTTTGTCTAGACAATAATTATTAAAATAACATGAAAAACGTAATAACATTAAAATGAAAAGGTACAGTATTCTCTGCAACATTTTCATGGGTTTGATATTTAAATAAGAAAATGAATTTCTCTCTCTCTCTCTCTCTCTCTCTCTCTCTCTCTGTGATCCTCCCATAACTTTTACTACTCTCTCTCTCTCTCTCTCTCTCTCTCTCTCTCTCTCTCTCTCATCCTTTTTTCACCTTCTGTGAAACTATTTTCTTGATCATGGGTAAGACTTGGAACAGATATGCAAACAAAAATAAAAGAATCCTAGATAGAGAACAGTGAATAAACGTTTTTTTTTTTCTTTTATTAATTACAACATGACTTTCAAAGAAAACAATTTAGAAACGTTTTTATTCTAACTTTGAATCGCAATATTCATTTCCTTAAAATAATATGAATTTCCATTTCAAAAGTCTCCAATGTACAAACATTTCTCAACATACTGATCTTTAATTAGGACAGATCATTCCAATGAAATGTACTTGGTTGATTTTGAGGTCAAATGAAAATACTTCTACAATGTGTGCACAAAAAATACAAGCATAATCTTTATTTGTTCAAATTATTATCCAAGAGCCTAAATTGTGGGGAAGCCAGACCTATTTTAAAAGTAGGCACCTACTTGTTACATTTTTTAAATCTAATTGGCTTATCTTGATAGATTTTCGAAATGTCTCCATCATCATAAAAGTAAAGCATAAAAAAAAAGAAATAAAACTCTTATTCGGCCAGTTATTGGAAGAAAAAATACTTCATTGCTTTTAAATAATCAGGTTTGCATACTATATACTTTCACTTAACTTATGATCGTCAGGGTTTGTAAAGAAAGGATTGAATGAGTGAATATTTCAACTTTCTTTTCATCCCGTATGTATATAGGTGTGACCACTTTTTAATAAGACAAAACGACGTTATTCATAGATACAGACGATGTGAGAGTCTATTTTTACCAAGTGGGAATATTTGTTTGGTTTGGTTTAGTTCCTTTGTTTAATGGCATATCAAACTTTGTAGGTTATTTAATGCCAAAGTCATTCTCCTAAATGAACGGAAGTGGTACTATTTAACCCACGGCTGGGATGGATAAGGAGGTTCATACCTCCCCCCCCCACAGGGTATTTGGCCGAAAGGGAATGTAATAGCGTAAGGAATATTTGTTGCCTAACAGTTATCATCGTAGGGAATGAAATAGAGGACCCGAGTTCAAACTTTGGAAGAAGCTGTTTGTATTTCCCATGGCACCAATAATCTTGGGGAAACGTATAAGTCCAACTATTCTTCCTTAGCTATGAATAAATTGTCATGAAGACTGGGTTCTTTAAAATTGGCACGGCTACTAGTCTAAGAGAAGAAAAACCAATTCTACTCTGGTTACAACTGACTCTGTAACGTCTCCTGTTCGTGGCGGAGAGGTTGGGTAAATACATATTGATAATATACCTTAAACTTTTAATGGATAATGGGCAATATTCCTCATGGAGTGCAATCGGCTTTTACAATATGAAATTGAAGCTTTTACTTTCGTAGTTATCATGGGCCTTTTTAAACTGAATGCATAATTGAATTCAATTTGGTTACGAATAATGAGCTTGTACTTTGTTTTCTTTTACAGTTTGACCGCATGCCAACCCGTCTAGGGTTATTTTATGTCGAGAAGTTAGGAAAGCACATTCACTGTATGTTTATATTCATATTTTTGTGTAAATATTTCTTAAGAGTTTTGCTTTTTGTTTTGTTCTTGTTTTTCGTTTTTTTTTGTTGCTTTTTTGCACATGGTCCTATCGAATATGAATAATCTTTAAACAGAGCAATTTACCCCCCCCCCATAAATAGGACCTTACCAGGTACTACGATTCCAAGTAAGAATACACATGAGACGTCTAAAATAGTACTCAACACTCCTCATATCTTCACAGTATCAAATGTTTGGTGAAGGGGGAATTTTGCCCTACTGCCGGGTATAGTGTCAGCGTATTCCAATACCGAGATAGTTTGAAAAATTGGCCAACTGAAATCAATTATGGTTTAGCAATGGAAAATTGGCCAATTCAACTCAATTTTGATTTAGCGATAAAAAAACTGGACACCTGAGCTGAATTTTGGTTTAGCAATGAAAAATTTGGCCAACTGAGTTCGATTTTGATTTAGCGATGAAAAACTGGCCAACTGAGCTCAAATTTGGTTTAGGGAATTAAAAATTGGTCAACTGAGCTCAACTTTGGTTTAGCAATGAAAAATTGACCAACTGAGCTCAATTGTATTTTAGCAATGAAAAATTAGGCCAACTGTGCTCGATTTTGATTTAGCGATGAAAAATTGGCCAACTGAGTTGAATTTTGGTTTAGCAATGAAAAATTGACAAACTGAGCTCAGTTTTGGTTTAGCAATGAAAAATTTGCCAACTGAGCTGACTTTTGATTTAGCAATGAAAAATTGACCAATTGAGCTCAATTTTTGTTTAGGACTGAAAGATTTCGCCAACGGTGCTCGATTTGGATTTAGCAATGAGAAATTGGCCTACTAAGCTCAGTTTTGGTTAAGCAATTATAAATTGGCCAACAGAGCTCAATTTGGGTTAAGCAATTAGAAATTGGCCAACTGAGCTTAATTTCGGTTAAGCGCTGAACTGAGCTCAATTTTGGTCTAGCAGTGGAAAATTGGCCAACTGAGCTGAATTTTGATTTAGCGATGAAAATTGACCAACTGAGCTCAATTTTGGTTTAGCAATGAAAAATTGACCAACTGAACTCAATTTTAGTCAAGCAATGAAAAATTTGGCCAACTGTGCTCGATTTTGATTTAGCGATGAAAAATTGGCGAACTGAACTAAATTTTGGTTTAGTAATGAAAAATTGGCCAACTGACCTCAATTGTGGTTTAGCAATGAAAAATTGGACAATTGAGCTCAATTTTGGTTTAGCAATGAAACATTGGCTAACTGAGCTCAATTTTGGTTTAGCGAATTAAGAACTGGCCAACTAAGCTGAATTTTGGACAAGCAATGAAAAATTGGCCAACTGACCTCAATTTTGGTTTACCAATGAAAAACTGGAACACTGAGCTCAATTTAGGTCTAGCAATGAAAAATGGGCCAACTGAGCTCAATTTTCGTTTCGTGATGTTTAATGATGGGAAAGTTTGGTTTAACTATGAAAAATTGGCCAGCTGAGCTCAATTTCGGTTTAGCAATTGGCCAACTAAGCTCAGTTTTGGTTAAGTAATTATAAATTGGCCAACAGAGCTCAATTTTGGTTAAGCAATTAGAAATTGGCGCACTGAGCTTAATTTCGGTTTAGCAATGAAAAACTGGCCAACTGAGCTCAATTATGGATTAGCAATGAAAAATTGGCCAAATTCGCTCAGTTTTTGTTTAGCAATGAAACATTGGCCAACTGAGCCCAATTTTGGTTTAGTGATGAAAAATTGGCCAACTGAGCTGATTTTTTGTTTGGCAATGAAAAACTGGCTAACTGAGATCAATTTTGGTTTAGTGATGAAAAAGTTTGGTTTAACGATGAAAAAGTTTGGTTTAACGATGAAAAAGTTTGGTTTAACGATGAAAAACTGTCCAACTGAATTCAATTTTGATTTAGCGATGAAAAATCGACCAACTGAGCACAATTTCGGTTTAGCAATGTAAAATTGACTAACTGAGTTCAATTTCGGTTTAGCGATGAAAAATTGGCCAACTGAGCACATTTTTGATTTAGCAATGAGAAATTAACTAATTGATCTCAGTTTTGGTTTAGCAATGAAAAATTTGGCCAATGATGCTCGAATTTGATTTAGCAATGAAAAATTCGCCAACTGAGCTCAATTTTGGTTAAGCAAGTAAAACTTGGCCAACTGAGCTTAATTTTGGTGTAGCAATGAAAAATTGGCCAACTTCGCTGAATTTTGGTTTAGCAATGAAAAACTGGCCAACTGGGCTTAATTTCGGTTTAGCAATGAAAAACTGGCCAACTGAGCTCAATTTTGGTTTAGCAATGAAAAACTGGCCAATTACGCTAAATTTTAGTTTAGCAAGGAAAAATTGGCCAAATGAGTTCAATTTTGGTCTAGCGATAAAAAAATTGGCCAACTGTGTTCGATTTTGATTTAGCGATGAAACATTGGTCAACTGAGATCAATTTCGGTTTAGCAATGAAAAATTGGCCAACTGAGCTCAATTTTGGTCGAGCGATGAAACATTGGCCAACTGAGCTCAATTTTTGTTTATTGATAAAAAAATTGGCCAACAGCTGATTTTTGGTTTAGCAATGAAAAATTGGCCAACTGAGCTCAATTTTGGTGTAGCAATGTGTACTAAAGCCACAATTAACGCCATCTGCGAACTAGACATATAATGTTCATAACGATAGAACATATAACATGTATACATAAAGAACATAGGAATCTCGAAATTGGAAAACACGTAACGACTTCTTTTTCAGGTACGAAACCTTTTTATTAACTTTGAGTTAAAGGTTTCGACATAAGGAGGAGAGACACAATCTTCTACGCTGTCTTATTCATTTGGCCTCCATCTCGAGCGGCCCCCATAGGGCGCAAGGTCGCCTCGCGTCTGCGAGCTCTAAAAGTCGATCCTCCTCGTTCGGCGTCTAGTTTCCAACTCCCTAACTTTCTTCAAATCTCCCACAAACCTCCATGCGCTTCCGGTGCGTGGCGTCACCCGCACCCTTTCATCCCGTTCCGTCATCTCGGGCTATTGTGACATCTCTGAGAGGCACGTCCGCCCCGCATGCGCTTTACCACCTACATCAAGGTTTACACCTAACTAACCCATGTGCTGAGCCGAAGGGTTCTCAGCCAAACTAAACTCAAAGGCATGAACCGAATTCCCTTGGCCATTACGTTACAAATGAAAAAACTGGCCAACTAAGCTCAATTTTGGTTTAGCAATGAAGTATTTGCCCAGATGTGCTCGATTTTGATTTAGCGATGAAAAATTGGCCAACTGACCTCAATTTTGGGACAGCAATGAAAAATTGGCCAGGTTCACAGAATTTTGGTTTAGCAATGAAAAATTTGCCTAAATGTGCTCGATTTTGATTTAGTGATGAAAAACTTGGCCAACTGAGCTCAATTTTGGTTTAGCGATGAAAAATTGGCTAAATGAGCTCAATTTTTGTTTAGCAATGAAAAATGTGGCCAACTGTGCTCGATTTTGATTTAGCTATGAAACTTTGGCCAATTGAGCTCAATTTTGGTCTAGCCATGAAATATTGGCCAATCAAGCACAATTTTTGTTTAGTGATGAAAAATTGGCAAACTGAGTTGATTTTTGGTTTAGCAATGAAAAATTGGCTAACTGAGCTCAATTTTGGTTTAAAAATGAAAACACCGGCCAACTGAGTTCAATATTTAGCGATTAAAAATTGGCCAACTTCGCTGAATTTTTGTTTAGCAATGAAAAATTGGCCAAATGAGCTCAGTTTTGGTTTAGCGATGAAAATTTTGGCCAACTGTGCTCGATTTTGACTTAGCGATGAAAAATTCGCCAACTGACCTCAATTTCAGTTTAGCAATGAAAAATTGTCCAACTGAACTCAATTTTGGTCTAGCATTAAAAATTGGCCAACTGATCTCAATTTTGGTTTAGCAATGAAAAACTGGCCAACTGAATTCAATTTTGGTTTAGCGAATTTAAAACTGGCAAAGTGATCTAAGATTTAGTTTAGCAATAAAAAAATAGGCCAACTGAGCTCAATTTTGGTCTAGCCATGAAATATTGGCCAACTGAGCTCAATTTTGGTTTAGCGAATCAAAAATTGGCCAACTGAGCTCAATTTTGGTTTAGCGATGAAAAATTTCTGAGTTCGGAAAAGATTACGACATTAATAATGATATTTTTATATTTGTTTATTTATAAAGATTTATCAACATCAAAACTATTGATACTTACAATATTGATAATTTTTTTTTATTCTCTAAGATTTTCAAAAATTGTTTCACTGATCTTAATAACAAGATCATTATATGATGACACATTTAACAAAATCCTATCTGAGCAAATTCTTTTGATTTATCTATTTCTGATTGCCCCCCCCCCAAATGCAACCTTCTGTCCATTTGCGCTGAGATTAATGACAAGAACCAATATATATTAACGTTTATTTCAACACTCATCTATATGCATTTTATATTGAGCAGTTTATATTCAATCATTATTGTTCAGTAATAATGATTCGAAATGCACATTTCACAGGAAATGTTATGATAAGCATATTTCTCGTTTGAAATAATTCATGAATGGGAACTTGCCCGAGTGTAGTATCTGTGCGCTCGGCTCAAGACTAAATCTTGCTCCCTAATATATCTGCCTCGGCTCAGAGTGAAATATCTGTACCCGTTCAACATCCACCATTATTTTCAAGTTTAAGATATAAAATTAGAAATATATATAAAAGTAAAAAATAAGTTACAATAATAACCCATTAATGACAGTTGTTTTTATTCAGCTTCAAAAGAAAAAAACTTGAAGTAAAGAATTGAAAGGATTCCTACTACAAAAACCCTTTTTTTTTTTATTAATCTGCTTTTACAGGGATATTTTCTCAGCGATAATTAATGATTTTCTCAGCGATAATTAATGATTTTCTCAGCGATAATTAATGATTTTCTAAGCAATAATTAGTAATTTTCTTCCCGATAATTAGTAATACAATTTTGTATGAATTGAGACATAAGTCACAGAAGCAAATTTATTTACGGATTTTTGATACAAATGAACATGTTCCAAGGCTCATCGACACTTCATGACTGTGGTGTTCCAGTTAACCTTTGACCTTTTTTTTATCCCTCAGTGATGCTAATTCTCTTTGCTAATTGATGAGACATTCTGGTAAGAATAATTGTAATGGACAATTGTGCTTAACGCAGCGGAATAATACAAGATCTGTTTCAATAATTAAACCATATTAAGTGCTATATTGTATAAACTAAATCACCTTCAATTTTCTCTTTTCAAAGCTTGCATGACGGTGTCTTTTCGTGAAAAACACGGTATTCGATATAAACTTACCAGCTCCCTCCATCCCTTCCCCCTCTCTCTCTCTCTCTCCCTCTCTCTCTCTCTATCTCTCTCTCTCTCTCTTCATCCATTCCAATCGACCATTGCTCCCTCGTAGGTCCTCTAGATTGCATTCAGTGTCCGCACAGAATTGATGTAAGTCTTTGATGGTCAGCCAACTCTGGTGGGTCCATGCATAGGAGTCCATAAGAGAACGCCGTTCATGAGTTCGTCTTTACTTCTCGAGCAATGCCCAACATATCTTGTGACATGGGAGGTAAGTGACAGAGCCTCTGCTGTTTCGTGGGTTGCTGCTTCCAGAATTTGTAATATATATATATATATATATATATATATATATATATATATATAATTAGATATTACATCAAATCTGAAGCAGGTTGAATTTCTCGATGAAACATTCGATCTGACAATATAAATGCAACAACCTTAAATTAAAAGCACGAATAATGCACTTTTATTCATAAGCATAAATTTTCAAAACGTATGTAAATCGAAAAGAGACGATATTTGCATTATTTTTATCCAGTATCAGTGATTTCCCTTCCTTCTTTCCTTAGATGCACCTTTTCCCATTTAGAATATGAGTATAAAAACACAGACCCAGGGGACTGCAAATTAACTAATGATCGTGCAGAGCATAAGACACGTGAAACTCTAAGTCATTGGAAGTATGTAACATTGTGAACCTCTTTTGAGCTCTTGCATTTTCAGTCGATTCTATTGTTTGGGGCATTAAGTAATTTTAAAATTTTGTTTCCTCGTCTATTTTCGACAACAGACTGGCCATGATGCTGATATTAATTATTCATTAACCGGGCTATTGGCCTGGGTAACGTGTTTGCCATTGCTCCAGGAGAACTGGGTTCAATCCCAGGTCGAGTCAATCCAAAGACTTTAAAAATAGTACTTGATGCCGCCTTGCTTAACACTCAGCATTATAAGGTACAGATCTACGGTAAAGAGGAGCAAACCAGAGAATGGAGTAACACTCTCCCCTACACCTCTGTGCAGTAGCTATTGAAAATGGAGCATTCAGGTCACTCTCGACTAGAGTCGCTAATTTTACTTTTTACTTGTATATAATGTTTATTTACTAACCCCTCTCTTTTTAAGCGGAGTTTAACAGGTTTGAACTCAGAGTTTTCCTTCTCCTAGATTGGTTGCCATACAAAGGTTCAAGAGCCTAGTCTGTCCTTCTATTTAGTTGTCTGGAGAATAGTTGGATACATACTTTCCCAAAGGGTATCAGCGTTAAGTAAAGTGCAAACAGCTTTGTTCAGGATTTGAACTTGTGTCGCCGTGTCCCTTTCTATGACCATTTCATTTCGAGTATCTAATTATATATATATATATATATATGTGTGTGTGTGTGTGTGTGTCTGTGTGTGTGTGTGTGTGTGTGTGTGTGTAGACAGAGAGACAGAGAGACAAAGACAGAGAAAGAGACAAAGAGACACTGAAAGAAAGAAACAGAGAGAAAGAGAGTTGATAAGACATTTTCCAAGGGTTTTGAACAATAAAAAAAAACTTTGAGATATCAAAAAAAGAACATAAAATTATAATTCCATGCAATTGTTATTTATTAGTTTCACGAAATATGTAGACAAATGATGGATTCATTTATTATAGAATGTGTCAGCTGTTTTAAATTTAAGAAATTTGTATCACTTTTTTGTCGTATTGTATCACGGAAATTCTGCAAAGAGAAGTGATAATAAGAATGCACAAAGTTAAATGAATAGGGTGATTCCAGTAAAACTTTTCAATTCAACAGCTAGTGTTTCTTACACGTCATCCGACCTGCATAATGTCAAGCATTTTATCACAACAGGCAGATATTTTGTACAATCATTGTGAGTGTATTTCGGCGATTTCATTTCGCATATTATAGCAGACAATTGCAATTTACTCCAGCTAAGGTTGCCCTGCTTTTCAATGTCTCACATGTTGTACCAATAACAAAGCATAACCCATTTCTCTTTCTGCAGCAATTTTGTCTATTCGCTTTCGCCTGGGTTTCATGTTGACTGACGTACAGACACCCCACGTTTCATCACACATGATGATTTAACGTTCAGTACAGTATGCTTTCATTTTAATGATTTCGGTCGTTGTACTAAACGCAGCACTCATTTCCCAAATTTGAAGACTCTACTCACTTCTACCAAATGAGTCAGGGTATTCTGTTGATTTACAATGAAAGGTGATTGGTTGAGTTTAACGCCATGTCAACTCATCAAGGGTTATTTTATGCCTAGAGGTTAGTGAATGACATTCATATTTATATTTTTTTCCGTAGTTGTTTCTTAAGAGTTTATTTTTTACACACGGCCCAATCGTATAGGAATCATTTTTAAACAGATTACTAAGCCATAATTGGGATACTAACAGGTGCTACAACTCCCAGTCAGAGTTGAACATGGAATAATACTAATGAAGAGGTACTCCACGCTTCCCTGTTCTCCGGAACTGGATTCTCACCATTTGAAGCAATTCATTTGGCGGCGGTGGTTCTTACCCTTCTGTAAGGGATCGATTCTGTTGGGTTCATTTGAACACCTATGCACCAATGTTTGGTTAGTTGATGGTGTAATTCACTATGATTGTGTATTGATGATCAATCACTTTGATTATTGTTCAATGTCTCCAATCTATTGAGTTAGAATTTGGTGAGACATTTCTAACCCAGTCTTCCAGTAGATATTTTCTTCCGAGGGATATTTTTTTCTCGTTTCATTTATTTCACATTGATTCAGTTAAACATTTGAGATCAAAATTAAAAATAATATACTTCTTGAATGATTATAAAAAAATTGCCAGGGTTTCTTTTTGTTTCGTTTTTTGTTTGTTTGTTTGTTTGTTTATTGTTTTCTTTTTTGTTTTTTGCTGTTTAGCTGGGGGGTTTTTGTTGGGGTTTTTTGTTTTTTTGTTTTTTTGTTTTTGCATTATCAGAAGTTGGATGTGCTAATTTAAATACTCTTGAGAATATACTGAAAAATCCATTGTATTTTAAAGAATCCATTTTTAAAAATCCATTAAATTTTAGAAAATCCACTAAAAAACCCATCAAATTTTGAAGAATCCATTTTTTTAAATCTGAAAATTTCAGAGAATCAACTTTAAAAGTCCACTGAATTTTAGAGTATCCATGAAAAAATCCATTGAATTTTTTAAAGTCCATTTTTAAAAAATCCATGAAATTTTAGAGAATCCACAGAAAGAAAGTTTTGTTTCTCTGTTACACCATCCAGATATGTTTACAACCTTATAACCTTCAATATGGCAAACTCCTTTCAAATGGATATTACAATAGTGCACATCAGTGTATATCAGTTTGTTTTTTTCCATAAAAACAAATCTGAAAGAAAATTTAGGACTCGTTACAAAGCACCGAATAACCTAATAATAAATTATTCTAAATTAATCATCAGCATCATAAAGATGAAACAAGTTTATTTTTTGTTTTGCTTGGTTTTTAATTAGTGTCATCAAAATAAATGTATACATTAAAAGTATAAATGAAGTATGCATTAAAAATCTAAAAAAAAATATATTATCTTTTTAAAACTAATACTTTTCAGTTGATTCTGTCTAACAATAATGTATGTATGTATGTATGTATGTATGTATGTATGTATGTATGTATGTATGTATGTAGACAGATAGACAGATGGATTGAAGTGCGTCTACTTTGTTTTGAAAAACCCTAAATCGTTGGTGACATTGTGTAAAGAAAAGTATTTTTCTCCCAGAACATGAAAGTCGTGTGCAATGCATTGTTTTTCAAAGTAGGTCGCAATATCAACAACACCAGCGAAAACAAAGTTATCCATTCAATCGAACAAAACACGAGAGATTCTACTTTAGCTCAATACAAAAACCATTCTCCTGACACTCATCTTTCTTATTAAGTGTAATACTCTCAATACACTTATATATATATACACTTGTATCCTCCCTTTAGTGTTACTGATAAAATACTTATCCGTCTCTTTCTTACTTGCCATTAAAACGACTAGCAAAAGAAAATTAATTAGGAAAAACATATTTTTTTATCCGTTTCTTGACTGGCAGAACGTGGTTTTGAGAGAGTAACAAAATAAAGGAGTCAATTTCTTTGTTTAATGAGCAATTAAAAAATGAAGAAAGAGAAGAAATAATCTGAAAATCGACATTTGTTGAGTTGAATGGATTGAACTTTTCCATATTGTCGATGAGTTGACATGCGGAGTATTTCCTTTCCTCATCATCTAAGGATAATAAGGGTTATTTGGTATTACCCAGTTCCTCTTCAAATAATATGCAACAGACGATATTGGGTCACATCATATCCGACATTTTCTCATTTGGAGACAAAGAATCATTTTTCAAGAAATAGACGAGTTGCATGTGGATTAAAAAAGTAAAAAGAAAAATGTCTGTATTTACAAATGAATTAATCCACACTTAAGATCGGCACTTGATTTGTTTTTTGTTTATTTTGTTTGTTTTTTGCTTTGTTTTTTCAGTGGGTGTTTTTTTTTTAATTGCTGTCTGATAGTTTTCAACATTTGTGGATGGAATGAAAGGATTCAACCAGAAAATAATCCAAGTGAATTCGGTAACCAAGTCAGTCGACATTAATTGTTTCTCAAAATGTAAAAGGTAGAATATTGAAAAAAAAGGGAGATTGTTTTTCTTATAACTTCTCTAGTTAGACTAGCATAAAAATAAACACTATAAGTAAAGTTTTAATTAAGAAAGAACATTAACCTTAAGACATTTCACTCCCTAATTACTCTACAGGAAGTACAAAAATACATATACGCGGTTAAGTTGAAGAGGGAGATAAAAGACACTAGGTTTAAACCTCTGCGTCACGAATTGCAGATTGCATTTCGGAACATTAAGTGCTGTGGTAATTTACTTAAGCATTTTGCTAAGATGTAGCACAAGGCCGCATGAATAGGGCACCCAATGAGAATCGAACTCACTCTTGCAGGTTTGCTAGTCTACCTTGGCAATCATTACACTATCCGAGGTGCCCTGGAACACTTAAGTGCTGTGAGTTGGATATTGTGTCATACAGTCTTTCACAGAAGAAAAAACAGAGAAAGCACCATGACTAGGATGAATTAAAGTGAAAAAATTAACAGGTTCAAAAATCCTAAAAATATGGACAAGTGGAAAGAGATCAATCGACTATCATAGTTTGAAAAAAGGATTCCTTATTTAGAAATATCGTAGAGGTTATTAATTACAACAGACACCCGCTGAAATATTTTGATTATAATAACAACTAAAATGAAAAGATTTTTCATTTCAGAAATTTAGATAAAAATTTCAGTCGATAAATTTTGATGAATGAATTAATTTTTTATATGTTGGTTAACATTCTTGTCTCTAAAGAGTTATATTTTGATTTTTTTGTTTATTATTAGTTTTAGGAAATATTTTTGATCCCATCTAATGAAACTGTATAAAGTTAATAAAGTTAACTATAGGATTTATAAATCATACCAAAAAGTTATGATTTAAATATGTTTCCAACATTCTTATAAAATTTTAGTTTCGATTTCACGACTTAAGAGTGTGAAGATTATTTTGATTCAATCTTCTAAAGGAGGAAAATCTGTTTGCCTTGAAAATCTAGTATTCAAAATACTTTTATTTAGGCCATGTAACGACCTTTGAGCGATAAATACGCTACTATCTCAAACACAAGATAGGCCCCAAAAAATAATTTTATTTTGTTTGATAATGATGATTAAATCATTGATTTTAGAACAGAATTAAATGCCTTTATTCATCGTGAATGTGAAAAACGAAGAAAACCTTTATAAGAAAAATTAGAGCATTGATGTTAAAGAAATAAATGTATTAATTTTCCAAATGTTTTGAATAGATTTACTTTCTTCTTATTGAATATTTCAGTCTGTGAAAGAATGTTTTGTCTGGATATATAATCCTTAAATGAAAGGTTAACCACGACAGAAGAAAGACACCGCAATCCAATTTAATTGTTTTAGTGATAAAAAATCTAATCAATAACTAAATCTGCTAATATGTCGTACTTTTAAATTTTGCCCTTTTTTGAATAGAATTATTCAAAATTTCATGGCAAACAATTACTTTTGTACTTTTACTGATTAAATTTTGACTAGTGACCTATGACCTATGACCTGTGACCTGTGACTAATGACTCGTATTTAAAAGATATTCACACAACAACACCCGAATATCAAATACTTCAAAATCCAGTTATCTGAGGCTTTATTTATTTCTGTGTAGGTAAAAACCCTGATCTAACTTTTTTATGAAATGTTTTATCATGAGTTGCTGGCGTTTTATACAAGTTACATTGAATACATTAAATTCATTCTGACCGCATTATTTACCTTGGTTTTTAGGTCATGTGTGTTTTGAAAAGAGAGGAGGAGGAGGAGAAGGAGAAGGAGGAGGGGCTTTTATACTTTGGTATGCAACAACATTGGCCCAAACTAGTTTTATTCAGACTACTTCGGTAGACACATTTCAACATATTTTCGATTGAATGTAAAACTAGAGAAACAAATATACACAATCCCACCACTAACTACCACTTTGGCAGACATCATTTTTTTTTTCCTCTCTTGTTTATTTTCTTTTATACGCCCTTACCACATAAGCCTGAAGGATAAATTAATTTTTTGAAAGCCAACTATCGAATAAGAAATGTCATTATAAATGTTGGTCACCCATTTCTAACAAACCAACCAATTATTTAAAAAATAAATTGCAAAGTACCAAAAGCAATGTTGAAACAAATATGCTATAATATGTGATCCACATGATTTCGTGCATAAAGTTGATCAAGCAACTACAAGTCGATATTCTTGTGTTATATATCATAATTTCTACTATTTGAATAATGAAAATGTTTTATTATATGCAATTATGAGCCTTTTTTTAGACGTAAGGAAATTGCTAGCATAATTCAATATTTACCGGCCAATAATTAGAACAATTAAGAGAAAGTATACAATGAACTAATTAGTTAATTAAAATCACTGAAATAGTTGTTCTTATAGACAGGTGTAGATATTTGTTGAGTTTACTTTACCATAAAATACAAGACCACAGCAGTGAAGAAAAGTATCTGACACACTGAACAATTTATGAAATGAACTAGTCAACCAAATCAATTCGACAGATATGAGAGATACTGAATTATATATGAAAACTACCCTTTCAGTCTTTTACGTCTCTTTTTTTTGGGGGGGGGTATTGTTGTTTGTTTGTTTGTTTTGTTCGAATTGGCATTCAAAAAAGTGAATAGAGGTATACTGAAGCGTAACGGTAATCGTTGATCAAATCGGTGACCCGAGTTCAAAACCTGAATGAGGCAATGTCAATTTCACTTCATGCTATTCTCCTTAGGAAAGGAATGAATCCATGTCCTCACCCTACCAAGCTATGGGTAAATAGCAAGGTCGACTGGACTCTTTTGCCTTGACTAAGCAACCAGACTAGGAGAAAGGAAACTCTGAATTAAAATTCTACTTGAAAATTGAGGTTGTTTCACATCCTGTTCCTCCTGGCAGAGTTGTTGGTAAATACGTATAAACGTTTTGTTTAAGTATAGCACTATATATATATATATATATATATATATATATATATATATATATATATATATATATATATATATATATATATATATATATACTGGGTAGTGAGTTTTCTAATGGCTCGGGAGACCGGGGATCAATCCTAGATCGAGTCATACCAAAAACTCAAAAATGTTACAACCTTTCTTAACACTAAACATTATAAGTTACGTGTCAAGAGAAAAAGTGGACTAATCCAAGGAAAGGCGTAGCGCCCTCTCCTACACCTCAGTGAAGTAGCTATTGAAAAGGGAGCCTTCAGGTCACCCTCGACTACAGTCGCCTACTTTACTTTTATCAATATATATATATATATATATATATATATATATATATATATATATATATATAAGGAACTGAACCGCTGATTGCAATGAAGATAACCTTATCAGATTTTGAAAGGAAATATTTAATATTTATGATAATTGTTTTTTATTCATTGCAAACACAAATGCCATGACTACGGAAATATTTTTAAACGCTATCATTGACTATTTTGATGGACGTTTGGCGTAATGAAAGATGTTTTACAGAAGCTAATTTTGTATTCCAGCTAATCAAAAATTATTGACCAAGAATTTAGTGTACACGATTTGAATAAATGACGACCCAAATAAACTGAAATTACGCCTCTCTGCAGTCAAAAAAAAAAGACAATTCAGACAATGACTAATCTGTAACACGACATCTGTGAGGAACGCTCTAAAAGTAAAGAAAGACGATTACTCTAAACAAAAATGGTAAAATTCTATAAGTTAATTTCTAAATAGTAGGATGAGTCAAAAGTTTGTTCAATATTTTGGTACGTTCTTGTGTACGGTGAAGTAGTTCAAGCCGTTTTGGGTATCCACTGTGAGTAGTAGTATTGTGGTAGTTGATGCGCTGACACGTTGTACATTTCTTCACTTCGTCAATAGATGAACGTGCAACGTTGGCTAATTCGGGAAGTTATGGTATACGTGTTCGAACCGGGCCATAACGCTGCAGATACAACCCAGATCATTTTTCGTGCTAAAAGTAAAAACGCAGTTAATCGCAGCTGAGTAATCCGATGTTTCAAGTAATTCCGCTCAGATGGCAAGAACCTCGACGATAAGGAAAAGTATGGCTAAAATCATGGATTCCGAGGCTGTGCTCAAAGCCATAAAGACATACCGGTGAGTAGTACTCGGAGAGTATCAGGTGAGCTTGGTATCTCACACTCCAGTGGGGTTCATCATCTTTACGACTAATTGTAAAAGTATCCATACCTGCTGAATTGTGTCTCAAGTAACCAAAATATTGCAAAACTTTTGACTTAACTGAGTATTTTTTTAAAATAATTTTACGACAATCTATAAAAAGGATATGTGATTTTTGATCTACGAATTAATTTTGCTAAATGACTGATGTATTAAAAACCATTTCTCAATAAATATACATTCTAGATTCTCTCAATTTCACCATAAAATACAGCTGGTACAAATCAAAATGTTTGATTGGTTTGGTTTCTTTGTTTAATGGCATATCAACCTTTGTGAGTTATTTAATGCCAAAGCCATTCTTCTAGAAGAACAGTAGTAATACTACTTGACCCATAGCTGGGAGGATAAGGGGGGGGTCATACCTTTTCCAAGGGTATTTGTATGAAAGTGAATGTAATAGCGCGACCGGAGTACGAACTCGCGTACTACGATTCCGCAGTCCATCGCTTTAACCATTACACCACGAAACAACACAGACCTAACACTAACACAAGAACAAAAAATAAATTTAGAAAATTTAAAGAGACTTATGCCATCACTAAGAAATATAGAATGGAGAACAGTCAAGACGAAAACGGAAAAAATAAATCAAGTACTAACATACATATCAACAAATAATATAGCCGAATTAAAAGAACTAATCTATGCTGGAGCAAAATTAGTTTGTAAGAAAATTGGAATCCCCTCAAAAAGCATGAATCAAAAATCAAAACCTGGATGGGAAATTCGACTGGAAACGCAGATAAAAAAAAGATCTACGAAAACAGGCCAAAATGATAAAACAAAAGAAAAACGCTGGGACATGGTGGGACAAAAACGAAAAGACAACACAAGAAAAAATAACAATACAACTTGAGGAAATAAACCAGAAAGTACTGGCGAAAGAATGAAGATTAAAAAGATATCAACAAAGGGTAAAACAATTCAGACAAAACAGGACATTCCACAACAACGAAACGAAATTCTAACAAGTAGCGAGAGAGATAACACGATACCTTCTAACAACTGGATGCAAGAGAAATTGAACAATTTTGTACTGAAATATGGCAACCAAGAAAACATAATGAAAAAGCCGAATGGATAAACAACATGACAAAAGAATTAGAAGGAATCGAAGACGGCCCGAAAGCGGAAATACACATCGATTTACTCAGAACAACACTAAAAAGATATCAAATTGGAAAAAGGCCAGGCCATGATGGAATACATAGATTCAGGTTCAAGAAATTCACCTCCATTCATGACAGACTAGCACTCGAAATGAACAGATGCTTACAAGGAGCACAAGTAGCCGAATGGATGACCAAAGGAAAGACCACATTGATCCAGAAAGACTCCCTCAAGGGAACCGGCCCAAACAACGTCAGACTCATAATTTGCCTACTGATGATGTGGAAAATATTAACAGCGCAAATAAGGGAAGAGATTTTCTACTCGCTAACAAAGACACGGATTTATTCCCTGAGAAACAGAAAGGATAACGCAAAGTATATAAAGGTACATGAGAGAGATCAGTTCATCCTCAACGAGAGAGCAAGACCAGACGGAAAAATCTTGCGATGGCCTGACTTGACTCCAAAAAGACATGATATGGTTCCGTAAAGCTGGATAATAAATTGAGTCAAACTTTATAGAGAAAACCGTGAAAACCTAGAAAGTGGAATTGACAACAGGAGGAAAAAGCTTGGCTGAAGCGAAGGTCTAAAGAGGGTATATTTCAAGGCGCTGCACTATCACTGTTACTATTTACAATTACAATGATGCCACTCAACCACACAAACCCAGAAAAATGCACAGCCGGATACAAACTTAGTAAATCGCAGGAAAAGATCAATCACCTAATGTACATGGACGACATCAAACTGTTTGCAAAAAATGAAAAAGAATGGAAACTCTAATACACGCAGTAAGAAAATACAGTGCGGACATTTTCAATGGAACTTGGCATACAAAAGTCTACCCAGCTAGTAAAGAAAAGTGACAAACGACATTTGACTGACGGAATGGAACGGCCAAATCAAGACAAGACTAGAACACTCGGAGGAAACTTACAAATACTTGGGCATCTTGGAAGCTGACACCATCAAACAAGTGGAGATGAAAGAAAAAAATTAAGAAAGAGTATCTCAGGAGAACCAGAAAGCTACTCGAGACAAAACTATGAAGCAGAAATCTTATCAAAGGAATAAAAACCTGGGCTGTTCCCCTCGTAAGATATTCGGGACCATTCTTGAAGTGGACTAGAGAAGAACTTAAGATATTGGACCAAAGAATAAGAAAACTAATGACCATGCATAAGGCATTACATTCCAGAGATGAGGTTGACAGACTATATGTATCAAGATAGAAGGGAGGAAGAGGACTTGCCAGCATTGAAGACAGCTTTGACGCATCGGCACAACGACTCGACAACTGCAAAGAAAAACGAGGTGGAATATTGATTACAGCCACCAGAAACGATTCTGACAACACGAGGATTAGCAGAACGAAAATAACATGAAAACAAAAATGAGAAGAAAAACAACTCGATGGACGTTTTATGCGACTAACAAGCGACATCTCACAAGGGAAAACCTAGACGTGGCTAAGAAAGAGAAACTTTAAGAGAGAAACGGACACTCTGCTAATAACAGCTCAAAACAATGCCATAAGGACAAATCATATAAAAGCAAGAATAGGTATGACACAACAAAATAGTAAATGTAGGTAACGATAGAGAAAAAACGATCAATCACATAAGAAGCGAGTGCAGCAAATTAGCACCGAAGGAGTATAAGACTAGACACAACTGAGTGGGTAAGCTAATCCACTGGGAATTGTGTGAGAAATTTAAATTTGACCATACGAACAAATGGTACACGCACAACCCAGAATCTGTCCTAGAGAATGAGACGCACAAAACTCTATGAGATTTTGAGATACAAACGGATCACCGAGTCTCGGCCAGACGACCAGACCGAACAGCAAAAAAGAGAATGTTCCACATTGTGGACTTTACCGTCCCGGTAGAACACAGTAAAATTGAAAAAAAAAACGAAAAGAAAGATAAATACGTAGACGTTGCTAGGAATTTAAAAAAAAACTGGAGCATTAAAGTAATGGTGATATCGATTGTAATGTGCGCTCTTGATACAATCACCGAAGGATTGATACAGGGACTGGAGGACATGGAAATAAGAGGACGAGTTGAGACCATCCAAACTACGGCATTGTTAAAATTGGTCAGAATACTGTGAAGAGTCCTGGAGACTTGAGGAAACTTGCCATCCCTCAAATTCCTGCGAAAAACCATCAGCTAAAACTGGTGAGAAAAACTCTCAAAGAAATAAAATAACAATAATAAATATTTGAGGGTTGACGGTAAAACATTTTACAATAACACCCTCAACTAAAAATACCTTCGAGATAGTTGGGCATGCGGTGATATTTAAAACAGATGTATAAAAAAAACAACTGTTGGTAGGGCTATCAGTTAATAATGGATCGTTGGCCTATGTCAAGATAAGAAATTTCTCAAAAGACGATACCTCCATTATTCTTAATTCAAAATCTTTCAGCAGCGAGACTCTAATAAGTTCAATAATTGATCATAAATTTGATACTCATGAATAAAAATAATTGATCCAAGCAATGTGCAATGTTAATGGTGCATAAAGAAAACGGTAATCGGCAAAAAGAAACTTCAATTACCGAACAGTAAAGTTATTTAGACATTGAATAATAAGATAATATTGCAAATATCTTAGAATCGTACCTACAGATTAGTCTCAACTGCAGAACCGTAATTCTTAAACACTTAAAAACTCAGGAGGTTTATATAAAATGTTTGAAAATTGAATTTACGAACTGAAAATTATCGATCAAAGATGACCCTGTATAAAGAGGCCTAAAATGATGTGTCGTAAAAGAAGGAGGAAGAAATATTTCAGCGATCAAGGAATGTGTCAAGTCAGTGGGTGATATATTTTATTGAGGGAAAAGAAAATTAGTTGGACAGACAACAACTAAAATGAATTTGACAAAAAGACAAATTTTGGGTCAAAAAACTCATGAAGAAGTTTTAAAATACCAAGACAAATCGATTAAGACGAGCAGCATTTTTCTTTTTTAAGATGTTGCATCAAGAATATAAAGAGAGATTAACAAAAAACTGGAAGTGAAATTTGTTGAAGTTTGAAATAAAATCGCTTATGAGAAGCAAGAACAATTCGAATGACTTTTTTTTCTTACTTGTTACATTTTGGATAAAACATTTTACTTCAAATATTTCGATTTGATAAGTAGCTAACTCGTTGATTAAAACATCCAATTTTCCCATCAATTTCTCTCATATATTTATCCTGTTCTTTCAATATAAAAACAGAAAGTACTAAAACCCAGATGTCTTTTAATTACGAAAGAAGTGAAAATTACTTCTCGTTTTCTACGAAGTGTCTACATTTCTTTCTTTTCTTTTTTTTTCTTTTTTTCTTTTTTTAGAAAAATACTGATCACTCAGTTTTAGCAACGAATGAACATTATTCAGTTTTATTTAATGTCACAGTGTTGTTAAAATCATGATATCCTTTTCGTCGCCAACTTTCCCTAACCTTAAGTAACCTTTCTCTAACCTTACGTAAACCTTCTCTAACCTTAAGCAACCTTTCTCTAACCTTACGTAAACCTTTCTCTGACCTTAAGTAACGTTTCTCTAACCTTACGTAAACCTTCTCTAACCATAAGTAACCTTTCCCTAACCTTACGTAAACCTTCTTTAACCTTAAGTAAACCATCTCTAATCTCTAATCTTAAGTAAACCTTATTAACAACATTATCAATATTGTAACACTTCTGAATGAATCAAGTGAAATTTTTTCAGCAAGAAGTAATTTTAAGCGACACACCGATTGATGTATGTGCAAAAGGAATGTAGCTCTAATTGATGCATAACCACACGCCCCATTTTTTTTGGGGGGGGGGGCAACTAACAAGCTATGAAACTAAGGAAATACATTTTAGTTCATTTTTTTTTCAGAAGATTATACACGGGAAGTAAGATATATTGAAAATTAATTTAAAATGTAAAAATGCATTAAGATTTTTAATATATTATTTGACATTGGTTCTTTATCTTTTTATGCGGGATGAGACTATTAATCATTATGATAATGAAAGTTATTTGGCAACTTATAATTAAATCAAAAGCTAAAATTTGTCATTACTATAACCAAGTTAAAAGGTTAACAATTTTATACACAAAGTTTTAATCAAAATTAAAATTCTTTGTTCAAGTTAATGAATGAATAACGAAAAAAGTTCGATTTATAATTTTCAAACTATTTTATCGCTGAATAAATTGACGATCGATCATTTTGTTCCATTATCTACCACCATCTTTCAACCAACTTCATCATTCCATCCTGCGAGAATTAAACAATCTTTCTAAGTAAATAACTGCTCTAGATACTTTTGTAGTCTTTTAAGAATTGTTTTCATCAAGACAATTGTGTAAAGATCGGAATAAATGGTAATCAAAGATACAATCTTTAGTTAATATCAATAATGCACGAAAACTTCCCGAGGAAACTAAAATTATTGTTTGTTCATCAAACATTCAGTCGACTGTTATTGTAGCAATTTCCTCAAATACAGTAACTTATTCACGAACTTCACTACAAAAAACTTCCAAAATTTGCCAAGAGTCTAATTGCCGAAGAAAAATGTAATTCATTTACTGTATTGCACACGCTACCAAAAAACAAAATGTCGGAAAGTTAAAACGGTCATTCTATTTTCCCCTAAACAACAACAAAGAATCTAATATATAGATTATAATAAACTACTCACCATAGAACATTTCCGCTCAAGTAACAACGCTTTGAACAATGATGCAAATTTTACCATCATATAAAAGATCGAAAAAAATGCATCGAACAATATCAATTGAAAAATCCGATTATAAATTGCTAAAACGTTTCCAAACACTCAAATAGCTTTAACATCCTGAAAACCATAGATGAAAATAAAATGGGCAGTTGGATTTCTTTATGGACATCTACATAAACAAATTTCTCTGTTAAATATTTAATAAGAATATTTACAGCTAATTTGAAAATGTCCCCAGTGGAGGCTAAAACATTACCCCTCACAAGTGATCATCAATATCGATGGTCACACGTTTCACAGTTGATCATAAAACAGCTAATTTGATGCACTAGAAGATTAAAAATTAATTTTCATTTAATAAATGAATATTCTTCATTATTTGTTCATTTTTCTTTCGCTTCTTTGGTGGCATATCAACTTATTTAAAAAGTATTTTATAATCTTTTAAAAGTCTTCAAAATATTTTCTTCATAAAAAATGAGCTACGATCGAAACTCGTTCAAAAAAACCCAAGCAATTACATTGAAATAATTCTAATTCTCTTATTACTCCTATTCATCCTCTCTCTCTCTCTCTCTCTCTCTCTCTCTCTCTCTCTCTCTCTCTCTCTCTCTCTCAATATGTGTGTGTGTGTTTGCTCACTATTAACTGAACAATATTATAAAAAATATTTCTCAAGCAAGTGTTGTATGATAAGAGGGAAAAGTTTTTATTTATACAAAGGAAATAAGGAAATATTAATATATCAGAGAATTCGTACACTTTTTTTCACAGTATTTCTACCAAAAAGCAATCAATTTTCGTTCATATGTTTCATTCCTCAAAAAGAATTATACATCACACGCTGAGAAATACAAATTGTTTTAGGTATATCATATTGCCCATGAATTTTGACGTTTATGCAGATAATTTTACATTTCAACTCTTCTTTTTCAAGTCACCTATCAATTTCGTATTCTTCTTACAATCAGCTTTACAAAAAAACATGAAAATCTACAACGAACAGGCAACAAGACGCTTCTAAGGTATATAAGAGTTTGTTTAACGCATAAATTCCTTTCTATGCTTTGAATTACATCAAATGTAACGGCAAATGTTTCTTAAAACGCTTCAAATGTATCTATGTTATGGTTTGTTTTTTAACGCATTAATTATTTTCTATGCTTTAAATTTCTTCAGATGTTTCTTCAAATGTTTCTTTAAATCTTGCAGTTTGTTTTAAACGCACTAATTCCTTTCTATGCTTTGAATTTGTACGAATGTTTCTTCAATAGTTTCTTTACATCTTGCAGTTTGTTTTTTAACGCATAAATTCCTTTCTATGCTTTGAATTTCTTCAAATGTTTCTTCAAATGTTTCTTCAAATGTCCCTTCAAATGTATCTATGTCATGGTTTGTTTTTTAACGCAATAATTCCTTTCCATGCTTTAAATTTCTTCGAATGTTTCTTCAACTGTTCCTTCATATGTATCAAATGTATCTATCTCATGGTTTGTTTTTTAACGCATTTATTATTTTCCATGCTTTAAATTTCTTCAAATGTTTCTTCAAATGTTTCTTGAAATATTGCAGTTTGTTTTTTAATGCATTAATTCCTTTTTATGCTTTAAATTTCTTCAAATGTTTCGTCAAATGTTTCATGAAATGTTTCAAATGTATCTATGGCAGGGTTTGTTTTTTAACGCATTAATTATTTCCTATGCGATAAAATTTCTTCAAATATTTCTTCAAATGTTTCTTTAAATCTTGCAGTTTATTTTTTAACGCACTAATTATTTTCTATGCTTTGAATTTGTTCAAATGTTTCTTCAAATGTTTCTTCAAATGTTTCTTTTAATCTTGAAGTTTGTTTTTTAACGCATTAATTCCTTTCTATGCTTTACATTTCTTCAAATGTTTCTTCAAATGTTTCTTTAAATCTTGCAGTTCGTTTTTAACGCACTAATTCCTTTCTATGCTTTGAATTTTTTCAAATATTTCAAATGTATCTATGTTATATTTTATTTTTTAACGCATTAATTATTTTCCAAGCCTTAAATTTCTTCAAATGTTTCTTCAAATGTTTCTTTAAATCTTGAAGTTTGTTTTTTTAACGTATTAATTCCTTTCTATGCTTTAAATTTCTTCAAATGTTTCAAATGTATCTATGTTATATTTTGTTTTTTAATGCATTAATTATTTTCTATAAATGTTTTGGGATGCTTTTAAATGCATTAATTCCTTTTCCTGCTTTGAACTTTTTCAAATGTTTCTCAAAATATTTCGAAAGTTTCTCTATATATTATCGCTTGTTTTTTAACACATCAATTCCTTTCTATGCTTTGAATTTCTTCACGTGTTTCTTCAAATCTTTTTTCAAATGTTTCTTCAAATGTTTCTATACATCCTAAGGTTAGTTTTTGAAAGCATCGATTCTTTTCTATGCTTTGGATTTCTTTAAATGTTTCTTTAAATGTTTTTCCAAATGTATCTATATACGTAATGGTTTATTTTGAACGCATTAGTTCCTTTTTATGCTTTGAATTTCTTCAAATGTTTCTTGAAATCCTTTTCGTCTTTTTATTGTTTTTGTGATTTTTAAGAAATTTTCTTTTCAAAAATCGAAATCACTGAAAGTCACATTAGAGTTTAGTTTGTCTTTGTAACCACGACACAGTGTATTTCGTAAATTTTGATTATTTAGACTCTTTTTTTTTAAATACCTTTTTTCTCAATTGTTAAATTCTAACATAAATTCTCATTGATTGGCATGATTAAACTGTATGAAATTTCTATCATAGTGATTTGATTTGTATTTCAGCAACGCAGCAAAAATGATTCGTTCTAGCCAGATTTTTAGCTCAATAGAAGCAAAAATTGTCAAAGAGAATTTGATGATGATGATGATGACGACAACAGCAACAACAGCGAAGGCTTAACATTCTCATTTTCCGATTATTAAAACTTATCAAGGGAGATAACTGTTAAATGCTAATTATTGGGTCGATGCACTTATTCATTTATTTCCAATTAACGATAATATAAATTTTCTAGTAAGATGTGACTCGACATTTTAAGTTGAAAATCGGCTTTTAAACGAATGGAAAAAGACACTTTACTGTGAAGGTGTATGTTTTAATACCTGCCAGCAATTTAATATACTGATACAACATGAAATTTTCAAATAAACTATGGCGAGGACGCCATTTAACCATCTGATTCAGATAGTTAAGTACTTAGTTGATGACTAAAACTTTCAAATGCCTCAGATGTACCTCAGAAATTTATTCAGGAAAGACCATTTGCATTAGAATGACATTCCCGATATCATTGTTACCTGTGCAGATCCCACGAGCTCGACAAATAATCTGTACGTATTTATGTGAAGCATCAATCTTTTGCTTTTTATGATTATTTTTGAAGATGTAAAAGAATGATATTTGAACTTTTAATATTGATAATTCTTAAACAGTATCATATAATTTTAATTCACCGGTGTTATATTTTACAGTAGCTTACAAAATAAGAAGCCATTTTCCGACTTCGAGAAGGAATAACAAACAATAGTTGTAGCCTGAAGACAAGAGATCTATTTCTACAAAAAGAAGGAAATCAAGACGTGGGCGGGGGAGGCAGAGATGTCTACAGCAAAGTCCGTCATACTCAGCCATTACAAAATGAATATCAACAAAATACAACTGACCTAACTGCCTTTTGAGTTTAACTTCATTTCTTTTATTTCTTTTTTTCATTTACTTTTTATTTCTATTTATCTTAACATTTTCGAGTAAATACAAATTGTTCTTTGTTGTTGCTTTTTTATACAATGTGTGATAACATTAACTTCAAACTAACTAAAAATACTTTCTACTTGTCTCTGAATCAATAAACAAGCGCCATTATCATCTGATTCTTTAAAATATCTTTGATGCAACACCCTAAAAAATAAACTGGCCGTTCGTCACACAATCTACAAACAGTAGAACAGTTGTCTTGTAATGATAATTCAATGTTTTGTTAGCGTGGCAAATTCCATAGTATATTAGTCATGTGATGACATAATGACTATGAAAGGAACGTCCTTCAACTGCTGATGTGTATTTGGTAAAACGAATGCTCAAAGGATCTATCTGAGATAGTGAGTGAAAGAAAAAGAGAAAAGAAACATATATAGGATTGTTAGTAGAGAAAAACAATGTCGAATATTTATAAATTAATTTTAATGAAGAATTCTGGCACCCGAAGGAAATCACCAGGGAGTCTTTTTATTTGAACAAACATTACCTGTTTAATTAGCAATATTTACCAACTTAAATTTTCTGTCTAAAGAAAATGTTAATTATAAACATCAAATCTTTTTTTTTTTTACAAATGCCTACTTCTATATAAATGAATTGATCATTTTTGTTTGCATGTTGGATAATATGTCAGGTTCTTATATGAGTCAATATTTATAGATTATTTGCGGTTCTGCGAATCTGTCATTATTAAAGTATTAATATTAAACCCTGAATAATAGAAAGCCTATAACAAATTTTTTTCCAGGTTTGTAAGAATATTTTCACACTTTTGAAACGACCAAGCTGTTAAAACAATCGCAATTTTTCTCGTGCGGTCAGCAGAATATTCTGCAAATAAAACGTAACCGTACATTTATATCAGTTAATCTCGTCATATACAAACGTCCATATGCGACGGGGGATGGTCATAAATTTAATCTTTCAAAACAGCTGAAACTTTTTTGTATTTTATTGTTTTGTCATATTTCCGAGAAATGACTGTCTAAATTTTCATACTTTCAAAACGACCTTCTTTCATTTTGCTGAAAAAAATAGGAACTTTTCTTCGACGAAAAATTGTTTAGATTTTAATTGTTTAAAAAAGAAATCATTGAAATAAGAATGATTTTGATATTCCATCTATTGTTACGTTTACTTTACATTTTATGGCTACAAACAAATAATTATGATAATGTTGATATTATTTTGTCCGATTCAAAAAAATAGGATTTATAATTCTTATAAAACATCTCGTATAAATTCGCAAATTGTAATAACTGTGTGAATTTCGTTGTGTTTTTATATTCTGGTTTTATGTTAATATGAGTTAAATAATACTAATTAATACTAAATAATACAAAATAAGTATTGATATCCACACAAAAGTCATTTTATAATTTCATTAAATGGTGATAAATCAGTTAAGATAAAGAGAAGAAAGATTATAACCTTAGAAAACCTACAGTCTTCGTTTTCAATTCAAGTTTTCAGCCTTCAATATGACATTTATAATAATTTGTATGAAGTTAATATGCCATTTTTGCATTAAAAAATAATTACTTCAAAAGATATTTTGAAGATCTCATAAACTTTTTGGAATCAGCTGAGAAAAATAGTCCAAAATCTTTCTATATATTTACCCAACCCGTCCGCAAGTGCAGGATGTGACGTAAGAGCATATTTTCTTTTAGCAGAGTTTTCCTTCTCCTACACTGGTTGCCATACCAAGGTTAAAGAGTCTTTTCTACCCTACTATTTACCCATAGTTGGAGGGCGAATAAATGGAATGATATTTTTTCCTAGGTTATTAACGCTATGTGAAATGTAAACAGGACTTCCTATAATCCATGCCATACTGTGGTTTCTGTGTTTAATAAATTTCTATAATCATTTTGTTGATTAGTGGTTGATCTTTGCAATCAGAGAAGCCTCGTTTGTACGCTTTCTCTCATCTTTTCTTATAGGAAGGGAAAAAGTTTGTTTTTGCTTTTTCTTGCTTTCTCGGGGGGTGGGGGTCAATAACTATAAATTGTCAATTATTCTTTTGATTAGTATTAATATTTTGTAACTTGTAGGAAGACAATTTTGATTGCCAATTACTAGTAATTTTTATCCCATTTTCTTTCATTTGTTTTACAGTGGAGGTACATTTTCACTTCAGACAGCCAGTCAGATATTTTCTGGTTCTTTTAAGATTTCTGAGAGAAGTTTAAACAGAACGAAAGAAAAAAAGACTAACAAAAACTAATTTATAAAAATTGGCGATAGTTTGTGTGTAAAAAAAATGTAATCAAAATAATGGTTTATGGTGTTTCGTGATGTAAAGAATATAGCTCTATGGCTAAATCTGAATGATTCATAATAGTTGACCTTTCTGATCAGTAAGGCACCGACGTCGAAAGATAAACCTCTATAAAAGAAAAATGTGAATTCAAAATTTACCAGAGATTAATTTCTTGTTTCTTTTGCATTGGTGGGGGGGCTTTTTTGTTTTGTTTTGTTTTTGTTTGTTTGTTTTTGTTTTGTTTTGTTTTTACTTTGGTTTTTTGTTTTGTTTTTCTAAACTTCCCTGCTTGTTGAACGTTGACAGTCTTGAAGTTGTCAGAGAAAAATAATGAAAGAAATTCTAATGAAATAAATAATTAATCTACTTCATTTTTTGCAACGAATGTTTATTTTAAACGTGAAATATTGCAGTTAATAAGTATATACATGTTCGCCTATGATGTGGGAGACTGGGGTTCAATCTCTGGTCGAGTCATGCCAAAAAAAAAATGGTACTTGATGCCGTCTTGCCTAACACTAACCATTATAAGGTAAGGAACAAGGGTAAAGTGGAGCAATCCAGGAAATGGAGTAGCGCCCTCCCTTACACCTTGGTGTAGTAGCTATTGAAAAGGGAGCCTTCGGGTCACCCTCAACTAAAGTCGGCAACTTACTAATATGAATAAGAAGAATATATCAAATATCTGATTTTTATTTTGTCTCTTTTTTTCGCAACAATCAATGGTGTAAGTGTAGAAGTCAATTTCGAACACATCTTACATTTCCAACTTTGTTAAATCATCTATAAAATCAACAAAAGAAAATATTAACATTCACCTCCGGACTGCTAAGTTTGTAGTTTCTGTTTTTTATAACACTGTGGCGATCATTTTTTTTTGTTTTGTTTTTTCTATCATATGTACAAGAGTTGATTGATCAGGTCTAAGCTTGACATCTAGTTATTGAACTTTGATCTGAAAAGTTCATTGTATAATGTTCGATGATTAATGTTTACTGCTAGTTCGTTTTGTTTATTAATATTGTTGTATGAAATAAATGTTAGTTTGTTTTTATGATTAGGCCGCAGGATTATTGATGTGCCTATCAAATGTAGAGAAGTAAGTAAATTTCTACAAACACATGTAAAAATATTTATTACTAACGACTTTCAATAATTTGCATTGTCTAGATTCTGTTGTTTATTCAGATTAGGAACTTAAATTTCAGAAATAAGTTCATACAAGGAAAGAGAGAATGTATGAATTCGACATTGAGAGGAAAATCCAGCCGAACACACGCACATACATTCACACGGCCAAGAGAGGCAATTTTTACATTGCTATCATCCATACCAATACACTATCATTATCTTTTGCATCCCACCAGTTCTTCATTACAATTACTATGGCAACTGTTCCAATATTTCCGCATGTTATAACCACCACAACCAGGAAACTACTCAAATATTCTAGCTTCTCTTTTTACTCGTTTTTGTTTTGCTTGTTTTGTTTTTGATTTTATTTATTCTTCGACAGTCTATTAGTTTCTTCCTTTCTTTGCTTTCCATTCCTGTAACGCTGCCAACGATGTCTGAAAAGCTCTAAGCTAATCAATGACATGCGCATCGTAAAGAAGTCAATTTTGGTTGACCCCAAATTAGGATCTCTAATAGCCATGGCGTCGGGTGTGCGCAACATTGCTGGCCGACATTGCACCCATGTCCGCTCGAGCTTAATGGACCGATAGACGAAGTGAAATCTTTTCTTTTTTGCATGACTACTCACGACGTCTATTTCTTTCTTTTATTAAACGAAAGCAAAATAACAAATAGGCTTTTAAAAGTACTTCATTTTCATGTAGACTGTAGTTGTTCCGCGATTATTCCTACCAATTATTTTTATTGTTTTATTTTATGTTTGTTTTTTTTTTATTTATTTTTTCTGTTGTAAAGTGAAATATTCGTTTCTTTAATTCAGATGTCGTATAAATCAAAAATTCTTTAGGACTTTTTCACGTCTTTTTTAAATTGCTTTTAAATTCTCCATGTTACCGGTGGTTCTAGAAGGAGGTCGGCTTTATGTTAACCAATTGTAAGTTTTATCTCCTAACACGTGACTTTTGCTTACTGAACTCCATTTTAATTTCATCATTCACGATGAATTTTTAATAGAAAAGGAAATTTTATCTGAAACAATTTAGTTATATCTATTCATTTCTTAATGCAATATTTTACGTATATTGTTAAAAAGTACTTTAAAATGGATATCGATAAAATAAGCAAAATAAAAACCCAGTGAGATTCTATTTTGGGGATAATAGAAATATGCGTATGTATTTTTATTCAGCCAATTTATAGATAGAAGGAAGTTGATTGCTTGTTTGGTTGGTTGGTTGGTTGGTTGGATTTGTATAACATATCAACTCCTATAGGTTATTTAATGCCAAAATCATATATATATATATATATATATATATATATATATATATATATATATATATATATATATATATAATGTGTAAACAAATAGTTTGTAGGTAACATTTTAAACAAGCCAGAGCTCATTTATTTGAACACAATTACATGCTTTCAATATTGCAATCAAACGCGAATAATTCTATTCAGAATTGATCACTTGTTTGCACAGAGTTAAATGGTTTCAAGTATTTCTATCTAACATTAATAGTTTTATTTGCTCACATTGAAAAAGTTCTAAGTATTGCTATATAACATGAACTTTTCAATTTAGGGTCAGTGATTTGTTTGCACACAGTTAAATGGTTAAACGGTTCTATTTGATCCATAAATGAGACCCTAACAGATACTAAAATCCTGGGTCATAGTAGACTTTGGATAATGGCATTGAAGGGGTACACCACATTCTCCAAAGCCTCACCATCAGGTGGTTTATCTGGGACACTCGTTGTGGGGTCTTACCTTTCTGCAGTGATGCAATTGGAGTATTCTACAGCCCCTGTAAGGGAAAGATAAACATATATATATATATATATATATATATATATATATATATATATGTGTGTGTGTGTGTGTGTGTGCGCGCGCGCGCGTGTGTGTGTGTGATCAAAATGTATATAGACTGAATTATTTATTTTAGAATTTTTATTCTAAAATGAAGATGTGTACCCAAATGTCCATTTACTGGACACCATTTTGCGATTCTTTTTGATCCACAATTTTTGGCAAAGCACAGGATTTTTTTAAATGCAGCATTCTCCATTTTCGCTCGCCCCTCAAGTTTGTCTTAAGTTTTTCTATTTCCTAAACTGAGAATACATCATAGGTTAGCTTTGAATTTATAGAGAATATTTTAAGAAATATAACGGCGTAACTTCAGACCAAATTAAGAGTACCAGAAGTGCTTTGACGAATGGAAAGTATCCAGAGACTATGTTTGGAATATACATATATAGAATATATGAGAAATTTAGTATGATTCAACCGGAGTGCCCGATATATGGCAATTAATATATAGAACAAAATGTGCACACGCTATCTGAAGAGGTGAGATATCGTTCGTCGTAACAAATTTATAATAGCATGGGAACTGGACGTTAGGTTTTCTTTCACTTGTGTTTTATATATACATATATATATATATATATATATATATATATATATATATATATATATATATATATTCTTTAAGAAAAACAACAAAACATAGGATTATAAATTTATTTCCAATGTAGTAAATTTATTTTTTTAAAATTTTTTAATTTAAAACGGAAGTGGGCTTAATGAGGAGATAACTCTTCACCCCTCTTCTATCCCCTCCCAATTTTCTGTGTCTATTCGAGTTTTTTTATCTAAAATATCTGAAGAAGTCCTGTTAATTTTTTTTCGTGCTTTTGGAAACTTCAAAAATGCGTAACAGGATGGAAATAAATTTATAATCCTATGTGACCGGTTTTGTTGTTTTCTTAAAGAATTTATTGCTGTGTATTATTGTTACATTTAGCTCTCTACCAGGAAAATTTAAATATTCATTCATGAATAATTTCTTGTCCTGATGGAATTACTCCTAACTCCGGTTTAACTGGACCAAAGAATACCTATATATATATATATATATATATATATATATAAAAGGTCGGTTGGAAAGAAGGAACATAGGCAGATGAATAGATGCTTTGGTTTGGTTTGGTTTGGTTTGGTTTGGTTTTATGGCATATCAACCTTTTTTAGTTATTTGATGCTAAATTCATGCATATATATTAAATATGTATGATTTGTAAACAGATTTAGTCAACAATGTTTTTGAACGAGCCCACGCCCATTCTTTTGCACATAGTTAAATGGTTCCAAGTATTGCTATGTATCACTAACGATTCAATTATACATCAGTCATTTGTTTACATGTAGTTAAATGATCAAACAATTCTATATCAAACAATTCAATTCAGCATAAGTCACTTGTTTGTTCTCAGTTTAAATGTCAAACCGTTCTATTTAACCCATAAATAGGACTCAATCAGGTCTTACCACTCTGGGCCGGAGAGGACCTGACGAACAATTGCAATGAAGGGTTACTCCGCATTCTCCAAAGCTCCTGCATTGCTAGAGTCTCACCATCAAATTGTTTAGTGTCATATCCAGGACATTCGTCATAGGAGGATCTTACCCCTCTGCAGAGATACAGTCAGTGAATTCAACAGCCCCAGCCGACTGAGCTATAAGTAACTAGAGTCCTAGAACTGATATCGATAGAAATAGTATGCAATGTTAATGAGTAACACCATTCATTTTACCTATTCTGGTTTTATATTTCATACTGGTGGCTAACTTGCTGGACAGCGACATCATAGGAAGTGAGTTCAACCCGAAGTCTCACTATAACGTTCACTTTCAGACTAATTCCCTTGGGAAAGATACGAGACTCCCCCACTGCTGTTCAACAAGGATAGTTTTGGTATTAAATGACCCACGAAAGTTTATGTGCCGTTAAACACACAAACCAAACCAAAACCAAAACCAAAGCCTACGAATACGTTCAAAATCAAAATAGACATAGTTGTCAACTTAATGGTTCCATGAACATTGTAAAATGTTCAAATATTTGTGATTAAAATCTTTCAGGCTGAAAAATAGATATTTTGTGTAAATAATCTTTTATCAATCGATTAAACTAATACATGTGTAATTTAATGCGTCATTTAAAAGTATTTATTTATGTACATAACAAATTTGTTTAATATTGGTGTAGATGGATATATGTGTAGGTTTTGTTTATTGATGTGTCTTTATCACTATTGGTGTATTATACACACGAAAAATCATATATAATACGCATATCCATGTCTAAACTGAAGCATTCATCTCAATAGTCTATGCATATAAGCAAAGGTGTGTATAATAATATAAATACCCAAATAGAATAGATATTTTGTTCGTTCCAGGGGATCATGTTGGATTGGCTAGATTAATTGTATGCGTCAAGGTTTTATGCGTGCACACACGGTCTGTGTACACACGGACATGCATGGACCACACTAACATAAACGAATAAAGTTATTTATTATAAATTCACTTCGAAGTAGGTGGAGCTAAATGAGCCGCAGTTGAATAACATGACCCGTGACTCAGACCAATCAGAAGAAAGAAAAAGAAAGAAATAAAATAAAGATGGAATTACTTGCAAAAGGATTGTGGGATATTGTGCAGCACGTTGGCTTAAGACATGAGGGAAAAGAAAAATAAGGTTAAAAAGAAGAGGTGAAAAAGAGGAGAAAAGTGAAAGAAGACGTTAAGACCAATAACTAAACACTTTTTTTTCATACTGTGACTCAATTCGAGAAATAACTCTCCTTTCGACTGAGAACTCTATTTTCACTCACCTCTCTAAATACTAACCATATATTCTTTCTTATTTCTTTATTGCCATCTTTATATCTCCACCGATACTCTTCGATCAATTCTTACAAAACTAGTCTGAATGCAAGCTGAATCATAACCTATGAATATATATGGGAATATATTCATATTTGACTTTCCTCTCGTCAGTAAAATCTGTTGCAACATTCAGAGCAGTTTTTAAGCGTGGAATTTTTGTGTGCTTTTTACTTGTTAACTTTATGCTTCCAATATCAATTCAGAGATTTAGTTATTGTTGGCAAACACAGATCTCTTATACGACTCATTAAAGAATTCAACAATTTTGGAAAAATGTCAACGTTCAGATTTGAAAATATCAGCAGCAGGGATTTTATAAAAATTAATTTGCTTTCTCAATCCATTAAAATATTCTTTTATTTCCACATCTGTTTACTCATTTATTATTATTATTATTATTATTATTATTATTATTATTATTATTATTATTATTATTTTTAAAAAGTTTCTTGACTTGTATGTTTTATTCAAATGATTTCATTCGCAAAGTCATTCTGTGTTGTAATTAACGTTTTCCCTCGTGTGGAATCTTTTTTTTAATTGGTGAGCAGAGTAATGCATGGTTTATGAGGAAGAAAAAGATCAATCAAACAAAACTTCTTTGTTGAACAACGTTTAGTTTTAGTAAAGCAGCTAAAATTTTAAATATTTACTCAAGTAGAATATTAGGACAACAAAAATTATTGACTTCAGGTGAAAAGCGCTAAATGTTATTTCTTTAAAATGAATCAATAGAAAAATAACAAGAACCTCTTAATTTGATGTTAACTGATAACCAAACACTAGAAAAAAATTGGGATACGTTTTATGGCCCAATCATTTGAAACAGTTTGTACTTAGCTGTGTATTTACCTATTTACTTGAGTGTGTATTTACCTAGGTATCTACCTGTTTACTTAACTCTGTATTCACCTGTGTATTTACCTGTGCACGCAATAAACAAATCAGCTGCTGGAGACTGAAAACTCGAGTGATTAAATGGTGTTGTTTTTTTCAAAAAAGTTTAAAGAATTTCTATCGAATAATAACAAAAATTGAGGGTGTAAATTCGAAAAATTCTCTGTATAATTCGTTTTACATGTGTAAAAAATAGGATCACAAACCCATTAGAAGTTATTTTGACCCATTAAATTTGATTTTTAAAACAATTTTGGAAATTCTCTAAGCACCATCTTGTTTAGTATTTACATTGAAATATTGCATTTGCTAACCAAATGATGAAAATTCTGGATCAAATTTAATATATTTTTTGAAATGTTCTGCGACGGTGTTTATTCAGTTTGTTTATGTGATTCAACATTTGATATTACTGTAAACAAATACAAAATTTAAAAGGGACTTTATGACGTCTTGATACAGAATTATTTCTAGATTAATTACTTAACCTTTCTTTATCCTTCAGAATAAAGAAGGTTAAAGTCATCTGATAAACACATTTTACCCTCCTCTTTAGATTTTAAAATATTCATCACCTAATCTAAACTAATAAAGCAGCAAATTTAAAAGAAGATATCGGATTTTGTGTCTGCATCTCGATAGAAACTGTAATCATTTGTTTAGCGATTCATTTTCTTTTCGGAATTTTATCACGCACAAAGTTTCTTCCAAACGCGATCGACACAATTTGGACTTTTCATTACATGTGAACGCTCTTTGGAAAATGTTTTGCTTAATTTCAAATTTTGTATTACCAGCATTTTTCACTTCCCGTCTATATATTTTATTAGTTGTATAATATTTATTCTTGAAAGCTAATTTAGGATTATAAAACCTTGATTTCTAAGGTCTTTGTGTTGCTCCAATGTAAACCGTGGCGCGTCCTTGTCCATTTTTTACGGTTGCTTCGGATATCATGTTTTTATATAAGCCTATTTCTTCGAAAAGTATTCATTCTTACAGCTATAATTACAGAGATTCTCCAGTGTTTAAACCTTTGTTCATTTCTTTGTGGTTAGGTTTTGGGATTATCCGTTGCATGTTATCCATACAAATGTAACTAATATTTGATATGTTTTTGTTAGATATTTTGGAAAAGGTATCTTTTTCCATGATTTTTTCTTCTCTACTTATTACAGCTTTATTAAATAGAGGATTATACCATTCAACCTGTTTCTACCTGTTTCTCTTTTGTTGGACTGATCGATTATATTGTTTTTATCATGTTTTATAAGCGTTTACTTTATGACTAGTTTAGGTGACATATTTTGAATTTAAAGAGGAAGAAATATATAAACCATCTGACTAGTTTATGTTTCTCATTCTTTAAAACTGATTGTTTATTATTTCGTTAAAACAAGTTTTATATTTTTGAACCCACTTACTTTTAATGCTGTTTTATATTCTATTTTTTGTCAGTTATGATTGATTGATTGATTGATTTTAATGACATGTCAACTCGTTTGCGGTTATTTTATGCCTAAAGTTAGGAAATTGCTTTCTTTGTCCGTTCATATTAACATTTTTTGTGTAGTTGTTTCTCAAAAGGTTTTTTCTTTTTCTTTTTTTTTCTTTTTTCCTTTTTTTTTTTCCTTTTTTCCTTTTTTTTTTTTTTGCAAATTGTCTAATCGAATGCCAATAGTTTTTAAACAGATCTATTTGATTCATTAGTAAAACCCTAACAGGTACTACCATTCTGGTTCAGAGTGGTCCTGAGAGTAAATGTCAGTGAAGAGATACCCCTCACTTCCTAGGTTTTCAGAAATGGAGCCTCACCATCTGAGTCAGTTGAGTTTCTTACCCAGGACACCTTTTTTTTTCAAATTTGAACCCCCCCCCCGTCCTGAAATTTTTTAATAATTTAATTTATTTTTTATTTCTGAATAATAAAAAATTCCAGCCAGAATAAAGTTTTTCCTTTCTTTTAAATTAAAAAGAATGATATTTTCTTATTTACACAAAATGATGTCCTTATGTTTACAACCAGTTAGTTATCATATTGAAATTTTGTCACTTTTATTATTCCATACTTTACACAATTGCATGTCAAGTGACAAAAGTTTATGATGCTCAATGGAAATTATGTATTGCCGAAACTAATTCAGTGGATAACAACGACTTGACCTTTGACCTGAGGTACCAAGAAAAATAAACCTTCTTGTTATAAATATATTTTAAACAAAAATTTTTTTTTTTTATTTTGTTTATCTTTTTTTTTTTTTTTTTACTGTCCAGTTAATTAACATTAAATAAATTAATTTTCTTTTCATCAAATTTTACTGGTGCCTTCTTAATGTTAAGCTGAATTTTAAAATGAAAATGTTTTGGGTTTGTTTGTTTGTTTGTTTGTTTGTTTGTTTGTTTGTTTTGTTTTTTTGCTTTGTTTTTTTTTTTTGTTTGTTTGTTTGTTTGTTTTTTGACAGATTATTATTGCCTAATTGAAATATCTTCTAGACAATCGAAATATTTTCTTGATAATCGAAAACAGGTTTCAAGATCCTCGTTGTATTTTCTTTCTTATTTAAAGATTAATTTCATGCTATTGTCTTTCAATTAAAACTATAAATTCTCTAGACAGCAGCCAGTGTCCACACAGAGCAGATGGATATCATTTAAAGGACTTGCCAAGAGCGATGGGTGATAGGGACAGATAACGAGAGTCAAAGTAATACGACCTGTTAGTGCGTCTTAATGATGATGATGATGATGATCAAAAAAACATAAATAAAATTTCCAAGTAGATATTAAATTTTTCCCAACACGTTTAAAAACGAAATATCAAAAGTTTGTGTACATGCCTAGTGCCATAAAATATCAAAAAGTGGAAGACAATTAAAAAGAAATTTTACTCATTTGTGAATACAAGACAAGTAATTTCATTCACATGTTTTGTTCTTTTTCCCTGACCCTCTCTCGCCACCCCTCCCTATCGTCCATTGCTTTCGGCAGATCCTCATGGCTACACCCCGTATCCACACAGAGCTGCTGTAGGTACGTTCGAGCTGGACATCCTGCCTTTGCTCGTCCATGTGAAGGGGTCCACAGGAGTACATCACTTATGAGTTCGTCCCTACTTCTCCAGCAGTGTCTCGCGTGTCTGGTTCGTCTAATTTTGATAGTTTTCGTGATGGATGGCAGGTGGCCGTACAGCTGCTGCTTTGTGGGATGCTGTCTCCAGGACTTGTTCAATATTGCTCGCAGCATTCTTGTATAATTGCCGTCAAGCTTTTTCTCCATCCGTTTAGTTAGCGTCCACGTGGCACATCCATGTAGCAGTATCGACACGATCGCTGCTTGAAAGAAACTGCGCTTCATTTTATCGGTCAGGTCTGGCTTCCATATGACCGAAAAGCCAATCGATAGCTCTCCATGCTTTTGCTAGTCACGTGTTGATGTCTGTCTCGGTTCATGAGACACTGCTCCCTAGGTAGGTGAACTTGTCAACTAGTTTCAGAGTGCTACCGTTTGGTGTGGAGATGTCGACTCTTTGATTAAAGCACATATATTCCGTCAAGTGTGCATTGACATGGAGGCCGATGCCTGCAGCGGCTCGTTCCAGACTATGTAGCAGGGTTTCGGCTTGGGCGGGTGCATTTGCCGGGAGCGCTATATCATCGGCGTAGTCGGCGTCGGTGATTGTTTTTGCGGGATTACTTCTGCTTCTTTCTTTGTTAGCTTGAAACAGTTTTCTTTGATTTTATCGATAGATGTTGGAAGCACTTAGTTTAGACAGATGATAAAGAGGTATGGGGCTAATGTGTTTCCTTGCAGTACACCTGCCACAATGTCGAAGTAGTCTGTCTCCATCCGGAAAACGGACTTTTATTTGGTGCTTATGGCTGCGACGGTTTCTTTTGGTAGGCCGTAGGCGAGTAGAATTTGCTTCATCTTTCCTCTGTGAAAGGCCTTGGTAAAGTCGACAAATAATATTGTGCCTCTAGGGTTTTTGCACGTACACCTTCAAGACGGATAGTCAAAATTTGTGAGGTCGTGGATCTATTTCTCCGGAAGCCAAATTTGGTTCTTCCTACGTATGTTGTCATTTTTGGGTTCTATGCGGTTGCGTAGTAGGGCATTGTATATCTTGGCTGCAATGGACATAGTAGTTCTTGGCTAATCCGAGGTCACCCTTTTAAGAGAAGGGGAGGAGAGGCCGCTTTTAAAAGGTTTCCAAAACAATGGGCACATTTTCGGATTTTATAAGATTTTAGGAAATAAGATTTTTAAAGAAATAAATTAATGTCCTTCTTTTTAACTTAATCATCGAATATTAATTTTTTTGTATGTGTTTACACAAACGTTTGGAGTCATCATGTTTTTTTTATTATTTTGTTTTGGTTTGGGTTGTTATTGTTTTGTTTTGTTTTTTACGTGGCAAACACCCGGTTTCATAATTTTTTTTTTTTCAATTAATGACATTTAAGAAAATGATTTTTATATTTTTTAAAAGATAATTCATTTGATAAACATGTTTTCTTTTCTTTTCTATTTCTTTTGTAATGACAATCATAAACGGAAACGTTACTTTGATAAATATCAAGGTAATTTTCACTTTTATATTCACGTTGATTTTTAGAGATGTTTTCCAAACTGACAATTCTGATTGTTTTTTGTTTTTTGTTTTTTACGTTTTTTTTTGGGGGGGAGGGGTATTATTCTTTCGTCATATATCAAAGAGACTGAGATTTTGTCATTCATACGTAACAACGTTGAATAGATGAATGTTACTAAAATGATGAAAAAATATTCTCGATTTTTTTGTTATCGTATCGTAATATGAACGATATTTTTGTTTTGGAAGTCTATCTGGACTATAAATCCTTTTATGGTCAATAACCTTCTTTAACCAACTGATTGATAAACCGTGTCTATCGTCTGTTACGAAAAAATTGTCTGCAAATTTGATTACATTTTTTTTTTCTAGAAGTGTGGTAAGAAATACTTTTCTTTTTTTATTTAATTTAGAAGATATCGCGTTTAAGAGACATGTTCCTCAAGCATAAGACTCCAAACGCAATAACGATTATTACTCTTGCAATCTCCATACTTTGGAGAGTAAGAGGCAGTATAAAATAGATTATAATGCTGTAAACTAAATTCAGAAATTTACCAATAAACAAGTTTCAGTTATAAGAAATCACAAAGATTTTTCTTTGACGTTTTCCACAGTTGGGATTATTTCTTTTAGACCAAAAAGTTCAGAGAAACATTTTCACATTTTCCCCTTTGTGTTTTGAATAAGGCCTATCGATATTCTTCACAAAACGTGCGTATTTTTTATAACTAGCTCTTATATGTTTTGTGTATTCCAAAACTATTTTCCTTTTTTTATTACTTAAAACATTGGAAAATAAAGTCAAATATTGCTCTAATAGGTAACATATTAAGTTTCATTTGCTAACTTAACTTTTATTTTATTTTCCAGGGTTTTTTATTTTTGTTTGTTTTTTTGTTTTTTTTGTTTTTGTTTTTGTTTTTGTTGCATCTTTAGCTTTTTTTCTTTTATTTCCAAAGAGAGGCCTACATATGGAAGCAAGTATTAATTTATTAAAAAGGGGGGGGGAATAATTTATTTCTTGTTTTAAATGTTCATTAAAAATCAATCATTTTCACTACATATAAGTAGAGAAAATAATCAAACGAATTAAACCAAGGCAAAAACTATTCACTTGTGTGAACCAAAGTGTGAAAGGTTCAGACTGTCGTAATATGCAATCTGTTTTCGATAAACTCTCATCTTATAATACCACTTAAAAATTGATAAGATAAATATAAATTCTCCGAACAATGGTCACTTTATATCTAAAGAGTACAGATAATCAATTCATTATCATGACATGTTATATATTTATGACCTCCCTAAAATATACAAAGTAGATGTTTTAGTAAGGTTTCTAGTGACTTATTCCTTGACCTGCTTCTTAGGTAATTTATTAAAACTACATTCTAACAATCAAGTCATGTCAATAAGTCACACTATTTAAGAAGATGACAATTGCATCTTAAAAACATGAAGAACTTATCTTTAAAGAAAATTCCAGCAAAGGAGGATCTGTCTATCTTGTAAAATGAACTTTAAGAACAATATAAGCACGTAGGGGTTATGAGGTTGTTGTGTTGTTTTTGATTTTGGTTTTTGATATCTGACTCGGTTGGTTTTCTTCTTCCTCCATCTTAATTCGTTGGCGTCTTCTTTGTCTGTGAAGGCTGCAAAGAAAGAAAAAGAAGGAGACACCTTTTGATTTTTGACTTTAATTTTTTTGAATTTCAACTTTATTTTGTTTGGATTTTCACACGACGATTCTAGAGCGAGAAATGTCTTCCTAGACTAACTGTGAACAGTCGTTTCTCCCAAATCAAGCGTTGAAATGCACTAGTCGTTTTCGGAGTTGATACGTCCAAATTCGGTGCTTTTAGTAGTGATTGATAAGTCCATTTTGGTGCTTTTTATTATGCTTGTTTAGGCGTGTCGGTTTGCTAGCAGCAAACACAACAAACTTGCAAACCTCCAGGACTCGGCAAACAGGCGTGCTGCCTTACTCGCAGCCGGGTGAAAAAACGTCCTTTCATTTTGAGGGATACCGCTGAAGTTAGCTGGAATTTCTCCTTTTTGCAGAGACGATCCCTTTCCCGGGCATGCGTCACCCCTCTCCCTGTCAGGGGCTCCGAAGAATTTCAGCACTTCTTGAACTTATTTTATTTTATTTATTTTATTTTAATTTTTCGAGTCACCATAAGCATTTCGATTCAAATTTTAGGTGCTAACAACACATCTTCAGTGACGATCCAATAGATATCGACAGGTTGATTAATCATAGCTGTATGTTAACCCGTTTAGGGTTATTTATGCCTAGAGGTTAGGAAAATGCGTTCATTATAGGTTCATATTTACATTTTTGTATAGTTGTTTATTAAGAGTTTTTTTAATCGAATATGAATAATAGCTAAAAAAATCTATTTGACCCATAGATAGGACCCTAACAGGTACTAACGATAAGAGTGGACCTGGGAGTAATTGCAATGAAGTGGTAGTTCACACTCTTTAGAATGGAAGACTTGCCATCAGTGCAGCTTTGTGACATACCCAGGACAGGCTTTTTGGGATTGAGTCTTACCCTCTGCAGGGGATACAGTCAGTATATTCTAAATTTCACTGACAGGGGCAAATATCGATCAGCTACGTCACAGCATCTCTTCCGTTAACCTACGATCTGACATAAATGTATCGATAATTTCTTTTCATTAGTATTCCCATATGAAGATGCTCTGTAAGATCAAATTCATTTATTTCAGAAAGGAAAAATATACAACAAACTTTTTTGACAAGTCTTTATAACCTTCTCAGCATGTATTTTTTTTCTATCCATACTGATAGAAAAATATAGAGAAAATTAATTTTTGTTCAAATCATCTTTTTCGAGTTAAGGAAGATTTTGTCGTTAACAACGTCACGCAAAGTTTATCAAAGATGACCGTGAAATGTTTAAAGAATCAAAACTGATAAGCAGAATCGTTAAAAGGATTAACAATCCATTTCATATAATTTCTGAAATGATCAATAGGAGACTGAACTTTGCTGAAACTTACGACAGCCACAAAAAGTTTATCATATGTAAGAAGAGCAGCTGAACAAACCAACGGCTTTATGAAACATTACGACGGTCTTCACCAAAACCACTTCGCTTTGAAACTGTCTTAGAAAAACTCAAGCTGGAATTTTATGGAAGTCGTGGATAAGATTGAACATATAATATACCACGCAAATATCTAAAAGAAACAAGAAAAATAACGAAAATTTTAAAGTCAAGCTGGAAGAAGATTGGATAGTGCTCTCTAAAGGGGATATAGAAAAATAGTGCTCTCTAAAGGGGATAGAGAAAAATAGTTCTCTCTAAAGGGGATATAGAAAAATAGTGCTCTCTAAAGGGGATATAGAAAAATAGTGCTCTCTAAAGGGGATAGAGAAAAATAGTGCTCTCTAAAGGGGATATAGAAAAATAGTGCTCTCTAAAGGGGATAGAGAAAAATAGTTCTCTCTAAAGGGGATATAGAAAAATAGGAGTTATCGTACTCTCCTCTTTCCGATGAAACAAAGATTATTGGTAGGGAAAGTTGAATGAGCGTTTTTGTTGGGTTTTTTTTGGGGGGGGTATTAGCGTTTCTTCTGCCTTGAAGTAGAGGTGGATTGATGATGTGTATAACTTTGTTTCTGTGTATATTTGCAATCAAAGAAGTAAGAAACAGTAAGACAGGGACGAGGTTGAAAATGAATCGAACAAACTCATAGGTGATTGTGAAGAGAATCTTTTGAACGTTTTACTCGAACAGATGAACTCGTCCAAAGTCTTGTAGGATTATTTTAGACTTCATCTTCAATTGAATAATTCCTCAAAAATAGAAAAACGCTTGAAGCGTCAGCAGAGATTTTACTTCGATAGCAATTGATCTTAAAGAATGGAATGAAGTTGTACCTGACATACACTGACATTGTTGACCGAGTGCCCTTCCTCACCTGGCTTGAAAAATAAATGTTGACTAGGTAACAAAGGCTCTTCTCCCTGGGAAATCCAATATATGACTGCACTGAACGACCGTGTGACTTAGGTATGGAATTCCTTGGCGATCCACGTACGCGTCTTAAGGTCAGCTTTTATGTTGTGTATGGTGAATGAATAACCAGTTTAAGAGTCGGGGATTATCTGTTTTCTTACTTTGAACAGCAGCTTAAAGTAAATAAAAAGATAAGGAAAAGATTGGAAAACAAGAGCAGAAAATACATCATCATTCATACATAAACAGACCTTTCAAAAAATTTCTAAGCCTCACCCAGAAGGAAGAACCATAGCAGAAGATTTTTGTTCTGGCTTCACACTACCAATTTTTATAATATTAAGAAATCTAATTCAGATTTTCTCTCTATTTCTTTGCAGATAAGGCCCAGGTGGAGAAGTAGTGTGAGACAAATCTAAAAATGGACAAAACAGAAATCCAAGCAGTCTTAAAATATCTGCAAAAGAAATGTAAGACACGTAAGGAAATCTATAAGGACATAGGACAAATACTTACTGGGGACTTCCCTTACAATACAACTGTAAAGTGGGTAGGAGCTGTACAGAAAATGGCCCTCGATCAGATCGTAAGGAAATCTACAAGGACATCGGACAAATACTTTCTTGGTACTCCACTTCCTATGCAACTGTAAAGAAGTGAGCACGTGCTGCACAGAAGATGACCCTCGATCATATCGTAAGGAAATCTATGAGGACATTGGACAGAGACTTACTGGGGAGTTCCATTCCAAGGCAACTATGAAGAAGTTTGTAGGAGTTGTACAGAAGATGACCCTCAAACAGATCGTCAACCAATGATGAACAATTTGATTTTATTCAACATATGGTTTTAGATGACAGATGCCCGTTCAGTAGATAAATCTATTGGCATTCGTTCTGGTTTGCTAAGATCTTGGTGATGAGCAAGCAGTCTGCAAGATGGCTCCCGAGAATGAACACGAATTGAAAAGTGTTGATATTTTCAGGACATTTCTGACTTACTTCCAGACAAACTCAAAGAATTTCCACGGCTGATTAATAACTCTGGATGGACCCTGGATTCACCACTTTGAACCTGAATCAAACACTCCAAAAAGCGAACAGTAAAAACAACATAGCTGCATCTGTTGGCAAAGTGATGGCTTCTGTTTTTAGACGACTTGGAATTCTTTTATACAGTACTATTTTAGACAGTGCTATTATTCATTTGAATTAAGACAACTGAAGGAAGTAATCAAGTCGAAACAAAGAAGGAAGCTGAGGGCAGGTGTGTTTTTGCACAAGGATAACACACCCATTCAGGCAGCTCAGATTGCACAAGCTGAAGAAGCTTTGAACTGCTACACCGTTCCATTTACTCATCAGACATAGCTCCATTTGACTTTTGCCTTTTTCCTAAATTGAAATCTCACCATTTTGGAAGCAATGATGAGGTCATATATGCTGTGCAAGAGTTTTTGCAGGACCACGATGCCACCTTCTTCAGTGATAGGATTGTAGTCGTTGGACTAAGTACGTTAATGTCAAAGGGAACCATATTGATACATAGTTAAAAAAAATAATTTTACTTCTCCTATTCTATCTAGGTGAGGCTTAAAACCTTTTAAACAATCCTCGTATACCAATGTGCATTATATATATATATATATATATATATATATATATATATATATATATAAAACGGGTAGTTATTGGATCATGGTGTATCATTGTGATAACAAAGAATGTGAATGAAGTAATGGATCTGCTGTTTTATTTTTTAGTGGACACCCCTTGAAATTAGCTTCCAAATAGCACTTTTGGTCAGAAGGATAGACCCGAATTGTTTAATAAAAGCAATCTATACTTAAACTGGGATCAAATAAACCGAAGAATTTTTCAGTAAAAATTTTTAAAAATTTTTATGTCTAATTCTTCTTTATAGTTTTCTCAGTTTTCGTTCCAATATCAAAAACATTATTGTATATATATCGTATAATATGTATATTGTTTAAGTACATAAATATATATATATCATATAAATATATATATCGTATAAATATTAATAGTAAACAAATAAAAAATGTTTTATTATAATAATTTTATCTTTTGAGAGTTTTTCCTGCCAGCATTAGCTGAGGTTTCTCAATGGAGTTTTAATGACAGCAAGTCTCCTCCATTCTCCATGATTCTTCTCGGTATTCTGGTCGATCTTAATAATGCTGTAGTTTGAATGGTCTCCACTCGTCCTCCTATTTCCAAGTCCTCCTGTCCTTGTACCAATCTTTTGGTGACTATACCGAGTGCATCAATTACAATCAGTAGCACCGCCACTTTCATGTTCCATAGTTTTTTCAGTTTTCTAACAAAGGTCTAGATACTTATCTCTCTTTTCATTTTCTTTCAGTTTTACCCTGTGGTTTGCTGTGACCCCAAACTCCACTCTTTGTCGGGTTCTCATTTTTTGTAGAATATAACTAGGTCTGGTCATCTGGTTGATATTAAGTGATCCGGTTGTATCTCAAAATCCCAGAAAATTTTGCGTGTCTAATTCTCAGGGACAGGTTCTGGGTTGTGCGTATACCATTTGTTTGTATGGTCAAATTTAAATTTCTTAGACAATTCCAGTGGATCACCTTCCCCACCCTGGCGTCTCTAGCTTGATACTTTTTCTGTGCTAATTTACTGCATTCGCTTATTATGTGATTGATGTGTCTTTATTCCCACATAACCTACACTTGCTATTTTGTTGCGTCTTATCTATTCTTCCTTTGACATAGTTAGTCCTTATGGCGTTGTTTTGTGCTGCTATGAAAAAAAATTCAGTATCTCTCTTTAGTTCTCCTTTTCTTGTCCAAGTTTTCTCGTAGGAGATGTCGCTGGTTTGTTGCTTGAAATGTCCATAAAGTTGTTTTTCTTCTTATTTTTGTTTCCTTATTATTTTTATTCTGTTGACGCTTGTGCTGTCAGTATTGTTTCTAATCGCTGCAATCAGTCTTCCTTTGCGTTTTTAAATGTAATCTTCGAGTCTTTGTATTGAAGCATCGATGCTGTCTTCCTCTTTCTTTTCATGACCCAACTAGTCTGTCAGCGTCATCTCTGGAGAGTAAGGCCTTATCCATCGTCATGAGTTTTCTTGTTCTCTGGTCCATATGTTGAAGTTCTTCTCTGGTTCATTTCCTGAATGGTCCAGAGTTTCTTACAAAGGGATCGCCCAGATGTTTATCACTTTGATGAGGTTTCTACTATATAGCTTTGTTTTGAGCATTTTTTTTTCTGTTTCTCTGATATACTTTTTAAATGTTTTCTTTCATCTCTACTTATTATTATCATATTCCTTGGGTGTTTTCACACTACCGTGAGCTGGTGAACTTTCACTGGAGTCTGAGAGGCAGCAAGTCTCCTTAAGTCTCCAGGAATCTTCTCAGTATTCTGGCCGTTCTCAACAATGCTGTAGTTTGGATGGTCTCGATTTTTCTACAAATTTCCACTTCTTGTGTCCTTTCCAAACCTTTGGGGACTGTTCCAAGTGCATCAACTACAATTGGTATAACAGTCCTCGTCATGTTCCACTGATTTTTTTTTCTCAGGCAAGGTCCAAATATTTGTCTATCTTTGCTGTTCCGGCAGACCACAGATTTCAAATAAAAATTTTCCCTTTTTGGTCTGCCGGAATGGCAAAATCGACTAGACTGCAAGTTTTCTTTTCTTTTTTCTTTTCTTCTTTTTCTTGCTTGTTTGTTGATTATTATTAGATTTGATCTTTTGGTCAAGAGTTGGTATTTTGTTTGTGTCTCAAAATCCCGGGCAGATTCTGGTTTGAGTATATACCATTTTGCAGAATGGTCAAATTTCAATCTCTTGCACATATGAATCACCATCCCCACCCAGTCGTAACTTGACTCATACTCCTTTTGGACCAGTTGGCTACATTCGCTTATTATATAATTGATAGTTTCGTCTTTGTCACCACATTATGTACACTAGCTATTCTTTTACATCTAATCTATATTTGTTTTAACATAGTTGATCCGTATGGAGTTGTTTTGTGTTGTTATTAGAAGAGGTTCTGTCACTTTTGTAAACATGTCCAGATCTCGTATAGGATTACACCAGTTTGTTGTCTGAAATATCGATACAGTTTTTTTTTCTTCCCGTTTCTTTTTCCTAAGTTTTATTGTTGCTCAGTTCGTCGTTATTATTGTCACTGCTGTTACTATAATTCGCCTTTCTTTACTCTTTCTAATGTATTCTTTGAGTCTTCGGATTGATGCAACTGGGCAATCTTCAATGCTGGCCACTGCACTTCTTATTTTTCCTGATTCATATTCTCTTTCAATGTCATCTCTCGTATGTAAAACCTTGTGCATCGTCATCAACGTTCTTGTCTTCTGGTCCATTTGTCTTAGTTCCTCCTTCGTCCATTTTAACAATCATCCAGAATATTTAACAAGGGAGACAACTCATGATGATTATTCCTTTGATGAGATTTCTACTGCAAAGCATGGTTTATTATATATATATATATATATATATATATATATATATATATATATATATATATATATATATTGTTTTCAAAGGAATTAAAAGAAGTTCCTCTAGGTGATTTTCTTTTAAATTTTATAGTCCGTCATTCTGTATCAGCCGAGTTATTTCGATCATGAAACTGGTTCACAAAACTCTTTCTTCATATTCTCTCATGGTAGAATATGCGAGGATCGTTTAAAAAGTTCTAAGCTTCACCCACTAGGTTTTAATATCGTCCCCATTGACATCAATGAACTTAGTCCAACGACTGCAATCCCATCACGGAAGAAGGTGGCATCTTGGTCCTGCAAAAAGTTCTGCACAACATATATGACGTCATCATTGCTTCCAAAATGTTGCCCCTGCAGGTGGAATTTCAATTTAGGAAAAAGGAAAAAGTCAAATGGAGCTATGTCTGATAAGTAAGTGGGACGGTGTAGCAGTTCAAAGCTTCTTCAGCTGATGCAATCTGAGCTGTCTGAATCGGTGTGTTATCCTTGTGCCAAAACACACCTGCCCTCAGCTCCCTGTTTCGACTTGATTACTTCCTTCAATTGTCTTAATTTTGATGAATAGTACTGTCCATTAAAAGAAGTAAGGAGGTGCCCGTGGTGTAATGGTTATCGTCGTAGGAATTGAACACGGCAACACGAGTTCAAATCCTGGATGAGACTGAATGCATTTCACATAGCACTAATACCCTTGGGAAAGGTATGAATCCAATTATTCTCCTTCCACCTATGGGTAGATAGGAGGACAGACTAGGTTCTTCAGCCTTAGTGAGGCAACTAGTCTAGGAGAAGGAAAACTCTGAATTCAAACCTATTAAACTCTGCTTAAAAATTGTACCTTGTGTCATATCCTGCCCGAGCGGAGGGGTTGGTAAATATGATTAAAAGAATTCCTCTTTTCCAAGTCGTCTTTTATGATTACACCTTAAGAATTTCTAAAAACAGAAGCCATCGCCTTGCCAACAGATGCAGCCATCTTGTTTTCCCAGTTCGCTTTTTTGAGTGTTTGATTCAGGTTCAGTGATGAACCCAGGTTCCATCCAAAGTTATTAATCTGACGGGGAAATTCTTTGTGTTCAGTCGCCAGCATTCTTAGGAGCCATCTTGCAGACCACTGCTCATCAACTTGCTCATCACTAAGACCTTAGCAAACCAGAACGAATGCCAATGGACTTACCTACTAAACGGGCATCTCTCATCCAAAGCCACATGGTGAATAGAATTAACTTGTTCATCATTGGTTGACGATCCGTTCGAGGGTCATCTTCTGTGTAGCTCCTACCCAGTTCTTCACAGTTGCATAGGAATGGAAGTCCCTAGTAAATATCTGTTCAATGTCCTCATAGATTTCCTTACGATCTGATCGAGGGTCATCTTCAGTGCAGCTTTTTGGTTTGATTTAGTTTGGTTTTATGACATATTGATCATTGTAGGTAATTTAATGCTAAATCCTTTTTAACATAATAATAGTAAACACATTCTTTTGATTCCCACAGTTAATGAATCAAACAGTTCTATTTCTAACAATTCAATTTAGCCTAAGTCAATAAATTTAAATGGTTCCAAGTATTACAATGTATCGCTAACAATTCAATAAAACATCAGCCATTTTTTACCCACAATTAAATGATCTAACAGTTCTATTTCAAGCAATTCAGTTTAGCATAAGTACACAGTTTAAATATCAGACAGTTCTATTTGATCTATCAATAGAATCCTCTCTCGTGCTACCACTTTGGTCCAGAGTTGACCAGGGAGCGATGGCAATGAAAGGGGTACTCCGCATTCCCCAAAGCTCCAGCATTACTGGAGCTTTACCATCAGATTGTTTCGTGTCATATCCAGGACACTCGTTGGGGGGGGAGTCTTACTCCTCTGCAGAGATGCAGTCGGTGTATTCTACAGTCCCCTCCCAGTCGACTGGGCCACTCATTTTTGAGGGATGGTCTTACGCCTCTGCAGAGATGCAGTTGGTGTATTCTGCAGCACTGGCCTACCTCCGAACCAACTGGGTTACTCATTTTTTGAGGGATAATCTTATCTTTCAACAGAGGAAACAGTCAGAGTATTTAAAGTCCTGTCGACAACGTCTGTTTTGGTTAATTTTAAACTCGCAGTCGAGTACATTGTACAAAGTCTATAATTTTTATACGAAAAATATCTCTCCATTTACAAGGGTTCAACTGTGACACTCACGTATCTGGCAGCACAGATTATAGATATATATTTCTTAGATATACAGTGATTTATTTTTTAAGATGTATATCATACCACCCCCTCGTTGCGGCTAATGCTGCTGCTGCTGCTGCACGGGCTGAGTTTTTCTACCTGCCTTTTGCAGAGGTATCTTACAAGAGGCAATCATTCTTTCAACCAGAGATGCTTCAACGAAGTAACTTTATATTGCGTCTCCTATTTACATTTACGTAAACGTGTGTGCGAGAACACAAGCACACATAAGTAATTCCACTTTCATCTTCAACAAATACTCACATGCATCTTCATATGAAAATAGATACAAAGTGTGGCCCAAACTATCGGGTTGGGCGGGGTGAATGGACTATAACACCGGGTTTTCATCGTCTCGATCGAATTTGTCCTCTTGGATGCAGTGATCTTATAAAAGAATATTGTTCTCGAAAGATGGCGGCTAAAGTCTACCATTATTGGATTCGAGCTCTCCGTTCAAATTCTTTAAACCTTTTGGGTAGTGCCAAGCATATCAATGCTTAAATACTCCTCTCTCTCTCTCTCTCTCTCTCTCTCTCTCTCTCTCTCTCTCTATCTCTGTGTGTGTGTGTGTGTGTGTGTAACTTGCATACTGCTATATCTTTAGATTCAGAATCCTTACATATTTTCATAGAGTCTCCCCCCTTTCACAACCACCACTTTCTCCTTCCTTTACCACGTTGTGTAGTACGTAATTGCAATTTCTGACATATACAAAAGCAGAAAACACGGGACACCCACACGAGGGCTAGGAGGAGGATGAGAAAGAAGAAAAAACGCTGCGTTGAAATGTGACTCTCTGATTTTCAGCATTTCCTATGCCAACGCCCCTGTGGAGGCCGACGGGGGAAGATGTGAGTCGATCGGCAGAAAATGCAACCAGAAGTAGTACTTCCCTCTTCCTTCTCTAAAGTCGCCATTTTTCTTCTTTTTTTAACTTTATCTCATCTTCTCTATCGTTTTCTATCTGTTTCACAGACGCTACGCATTTTGAACTGTAACTACCTGACGTTTAAGAAATAACATGTAATATGTTACCTTCGCAGCCGTTTGATTGCAGTGGAAAGAAACGCGGAAGCAAGAAGGCAAACACATTATAAAGCTAGAATTGGGAAGGGTTGGACAAAAAGGGAAAAAGTGAAAACAGTTAAATAACATTTACACACAAGAAAAAATACTATACAATGACACACACACACACATACACACACATACACATTGGAGGCGCTCGTGTAATGTTTATCGTCGTAGAAAATGGACCCAGTGACTCGAGTTCAAATCCTCTACCAGGTTGTTTACAATTCATATCGCACTAATAACTGAGAAAAGTATGAATCCAGTTATTCTCCCTCCGGTTATGGGTAATAGTAGAGTAGACTGGGCTCTTTAACCTAAGTATAGCAACATACGTAAGAGAAAGAAACTGAAATCAAACCCATTAAATTCCGCTTTAAAATTGACCTTTTGTCATATCGCGCGGAGAGTTTGGTAAATACATTCACACACACATTGTAAATACTCGTAATTCAATTATGCATATAGACACAGGTTTAACGAAGAAAAGTTTATGCTTGTTTTGCTTTTGTTTTTTTCTGTTTAACTTTTCTTGTTTCCGTACATGGTGCCTTCAATAAGTTTCCAGACCTTTTGGTACAGGCATTTAAAATTGTCGTAGACTCTTGAAAATTCACTATGTTATTGCTATACACCTTATGAGATGACTGACCAATTTTTATGATTTCAGGTTCAAATGAACAGCTACAGCAGGAATTGGAATACACCCTACTGATTGTCACAGCTGGTGAGTTTCAAAAATACAATCTGAACGTGAGGACACTTTAGAAGAACGATATGCAATAAAATTCTATTTTAAACTTTGGAAAAAGATGGTACAGAAACGTATCGAATGCTTCAGACTGCTTTTCGACTATCTTGCATGAATCGAGCATCAGTTTTTGAGTGGCATAAAAGATTCAATGAAGGCAGGGGGTCTGTGAGGGATGATGAGAGGTGTTGGAGGAGTAAGGAAGTCAATACACCAGAGTTGATTGGCAAAAGAGTTAGGGTTAGGGTTACTATGTTGAGGTTTTAAGGGAGTTCAGGAAGAAATTCCGTCAAATCGGGTCAGTGGAATTTCCACCAGGACAATACACTAGTCCACAACTTAATCCTTGTCACAGACTATTTGACCAAGATGGGCATCAAGACAGTTCCTCACCCTCCCTATAGTCCAGACCTTGTTCCCTGTGACTTTTGGTTATTCCCTAAGCTCAGAGGCTGTGGTTATGAGACAATTGAGGAGATGAAAGAGGCTGTGACGAAGGTCATTGACACGCTCACACAAGAGGAGGACTTCGAGGGGGCCTTCCAGAAGTTGTTGGAACGGTACAGTAAGTGCATTGCAGCCGGAGGAGATTACTTCGAAGGGGACTAGAGTCTCATGTGTGTACTATCAATAAAAGTGCCCATACAAAATAAGTCTGGAAACTTATTGAAGTCACCTCGTACAATGAGACGCATGTCCAGATTCAACGAATGTATCAACGACTATTTTACTGGGCATTATTAGTTTAATTTCTGCTTATGAAAATTAAAAGAATTTAGAAATTGAAAAACGATTAATATCTACGTTCCTTTGTCTCCAGTTTTGATAATAGTCAGAAACGCGAAATTCAAAACGTGTGGACAATATTTCCATTTACTGAATCTAGACAAAAGTTTACTTGAACTTAAACACAAGAAAAGTTAAGTAATGACAAAATTAGAAAACATTCATTGTCTATGGTCTTTAACAAACTTCTATAAATGAAGGACTGCTTCGTAAACACACACACACACATACATACATTTGCATACTCTGCCATTTTATTTGCAACACCATATCATCTGATAAACCAGGGTATCTTAATAATATCCCGTGAAGCCATCATATTTCGTCCATTGAATCTGTTTGTATAGATTCGAATATGACTTTCACAACCAAGCGAAAACAGTTCCTATTTGAAATTTTGTGAGTTTTATTGGACAGGCATTTTCTTTCCTTTTTTTCTGGGTTTTTTTCCCTGAATTTTTTCCTTCCAAAGATTTTCAGATATTTCGAGGAAGAAGCAACTACAACACCGTGTAATCTAATACTGACAGAACATATGTTACATCGATAACCACTCCTTTCCCATTCGGGTCTTGAAGATTTTTGGATTTTTTTCCACGTTTGTTGGTTGGCCCATTATATGTTGTCTTGGGAAGAAACCTTTACTTCTTCAATTTAAACTGCATCTAAATAATGGGTTAATGTCGATAGCTTGTCAGTCTGTATCACCATCAAATAACATCCGTTAAAGTTTCAGAATGAAATATATATTTGGAAATTTTGCCTTGAAAAATGCTACCCATCGTCACTTGCAAAGATTTCAAATAATAGACTTACAACAGTTCTTGTAACTTTGAGATTTGCGTATATATATATATATATATATATATATATATATATATATATATATATATATATATATATTATAGATTAGGTATGTTCAAGGGGAACGCTATCAAAAGAAATGAGAATTATGTTAGAGTGTCTAGAAATTGAAGATGGGTAATGTTATGAAGCAACGAGAAGAGGTAAAAGAATGGATGTATATCAAGTTAAAAAAAGATAAAATCATATCGAAAAAATGTTACGAAGAATAACGCAATGACATTAAAAGAAACAGTAAAACAAGACGGATACAAACAATGATAGAAGATACAAGATATTTATTATAGAAAAGTATATATATATATATATATCTGTGTGTGTGTGTGTGTGTGTGTGTGTGTGTGTGTGTTGAGAAAAGTATTTTTAAAGAAAGAAAGAATATAATGGCTTTAACTATAGACAGAGGAAGAAAAAGAAATCTTCCCAAGAAGAATTTTGGGAATGCCACAAGTAGAGAAAACATTTTTCAGCGAAATTTTTATTTAAAGCAAAGTTTTAAGTTTCTTCATCAGCTGAGGTTATTTGCCAACAGTGATAAAAGTGGAAGGGTGTGGCGTGCTAATCTGATCGCTTGACTGCTATGTCAGTGATTATTATAATGGATGTTAAGGCAGCAGGTAGGGGTTGTTGTTGTTGTTGTTGTTAGTGGTGGTGGTGTTGCTGCTGCTGCTGCAGCTAGGAAAGTTTTTATATACGCACATGTACATAAACACACACACACACACACTTACACGAGCACGCACGTGTACGTGTGTGTGTGGTGGTGGTGGGGGGTGAACACATCCAAGGAATAGTGTTGATGTTATACATTAGAATTTTTATAAGTTCATTCTTGCCTATAGACTATTTCAAAAAGTCAAATCGTTAGTCAAACAGAAAGTCTTGTTTATTATTTACAGAAATATATAACATACCCGGTAGTAAGCACATACAATCACACACATACAATCACACACATACAATCACACACACATACTCGTAATTGAGCACATATAAACACATGCGCAGGCATGTGTGAGCACATGCAATCAAACACACACACGCGCTTGAACACTTACAAACACACACACACACGTGCAAGTGTGTACATACAAACACACACACGTATACACACACATACACACACACCTGTCAGTGCCTTGAAACCTGTATGATTTGGCCATGGAAATATTTGCTTTCTTAAAAGACAGCAAATCAAAAAAATGTTTTTTTTCACATTAACTCTTAGTTCAAAAACATGTATTATCCACAAATCGATCAGATTTACAGTTTCATGAAAATAATTCAACGTTATAAAATTCCACAGCAATTGACGAAACAAGAATGACATTTAAGAATATACACGTAATTGACCAATCTTATTTGCATATTAATTAGAAATATTTTCAAATAAGTTAAGCGTCTATGTATACTATGTATACTCGGCACGAAGTCAAGACTTGGATTGCAACTGATCATTTTGGAATCTTTGTGGTCAATCTAGATTTACCCTGGATGGTAATTACAAACGCTAATTGTTACAAGCGCATGAAAATATCTTATTATTATTATTCACTAAATGTCCATTTGTCTGTACCTCTAAAGCTTCGCCATTTTTGTCTGATTTCAACCAAACATGCAGAAATTATTTGGATCGTTTTTTTAAAAAGTTTTAATTTATATTCAACTAATCTTTTAAGCCACAGTATATTTGAAAACCAGATTGTCCACAATACAAAATATATTGATATATTTAAAAGTTTCAATATTGAGGGGAGGTTGGATTTGCATGGATCTTTGGGCTTCATGTTCAATTGTAAATGGCAAAACGTTTAAATTAGATTTGCATGGATCTATTACTTTCACGCTAACCAAAATCAAATGTGAAAAAAGTTTCGGGAGTTTTGTAGAGAAATATATCTTCGTATTTAAGTGACGCGAATTAAGTAAACATTTTTTCGGTTTAGTCGATTTTGCTGGTATGTTTTTTTTTTGTATGAATTATATTTTCTACTTTTTTATAGAAATGACCTTCTTTTATTTTCTTTTGGAAATTTTTCATTTTCAATAAAAATCAGAAAAATGTGAAATCCGTTTATGTTTCGGTTTTATTAGGATCCTGTTTAGCGTAAGATGAACACTGTAAACCCGTCATTTCTTTATTTGATGCCACTTAACTTATATTTTTCTGGAAGATGAAAGATATCCAAAATAAATTTTGGTTATTTCTAAGCAAAATTGGAAATAAATGTTTTGTACAATAACAAATACTTTATTTGCCCAATGAAGATGCATTTCTAGATTTTTTATACTTGGTGAAAATATCCACAAATTTGCGTGAAACTCTAATTTTACTAATGAATTATTTCTGTCATTAACACAAAAAGAAATTTGGAGAAATTTCTTATATTCTCTTTGAAGAAAACAATTTAACTATCTGAAACCTAATGATTTGTTTTCGTCAACGTCCATGTGGTGCATCCGTTGTGTAGTATTGATACAACAGCTACTTGAAAGAAATTCCGTTTTAATTTATCGGAGAGATCAAACTTCCATATCGACAACAGCCCACGCCTTCGGTAAGCACAAATTGATATCCCTTTCAGTAGATGAGATGGTGCTATCGAGGTACAGGAACCTGTCCACTAATTTCAGAGTGGACATGTCATGTTCTTGATTAAAACACATGTACTCCGTTTGGTCTGCATTTACGTGGAGGCCAATGCATCTAACTGCCTGTTATAGGCTATGCAGCAGGGATTCGGCCTGGGTGGGTATATTTGCCAGAAGCACTATATCATCAGCGTAGACTGCATCCGTGATAGTTTGTGCGGGTAATGTCTGGTTCTTGCTTTTTCCAGTGTAAAACTATTTTCTTTCATTAAATCTATCGACATTTGAAGTACGTAGTCTAGGCAGGTATGGGGTTAATGTATCCCCAAGCAGAACTCCAGCAACAATATCCCCATCCAGTAAGCGAACCTTTACTTTCATGTTACTGTAAAACATTATCATGGCTGTAATAGTTTCTTTGGGAAGACAATGAGGTAGAAGTATTTGTACCACCTTCCCTCTGTGTATGAAACTAAATGTCTAGGAGAAATCTATAAACGTATCACTTTAAGGTTTTTGCACAAACTCTTTCTATGATTCGACAGATTGTCAGAATCTGTGATGTTATGGATCGATTTCACTGAAAACAGGTTTGATTTTTTTCTAAGACATTTTTCAACTTCTGGTTCGATACAATTGAGAAGCAGATCCTTATAAATTTTAACCGCAATCGAAGTAAACGTTATGCCTTTGTAGTACTTAATGATTCTGAAGTCACCTTTCTTGTGGAAGGGGAGAATGCCGCTTTTCGTCCATTTCTCTATTGTATTCTCATTATACGCGGCGTTACAAAATAAGAGCAGTGCGTCATCGAATTTCCTTGTCTTCCATACTTCTGAGAGTATTTCGTCGAGGCCGACAGCTTTCCTTTTTTTAATTTTTCTTAATTCTTGAGTTTTTCTGGAGTAAATTGTCCTAGTTTGATGTCAAGTTGGTTATTAATCATTTTGGTGATCGTTCTATCTGTGACTTTCGATGAGTTTCCAAACAGATTCTTGAAATGTTCTTTCCACATTTGCATTCGTTCTTCTTGGTTGACAGCTTTTAGTTTAGCTCTCGAGGTGCTCTTTCTTTACTCCCTTCATTTATAGTCTGTCACGCTATTCAAGATTGTCTTTCTTCTACCTAGTTTTTTCTTTTATTGATCAGACCTTGAATGTACTCTTTTTGTTCGTTTTGGTATATATTAGTTTTTGTACCTTATTAAGTTTCTGTGCGTTGACATTTGTTGGGTTTCGTTTATTGAATAAGGATGCTATTTTCACATTTCTTCATTTTTTTTTCTACCTGGTAGTGTCTCCAATGGAACATGGTTTGGTTGCTATGTATTCTGCTACTTTTATGTGGCCATATTTACATAGAGTAAAAGTAAAGTTGGCGACTGTAGTCGAGGGTGACCCGAAGGCTCCCTTTTCAAAAACTACTTCACCGAGTTGTAGGGTAGGGCGTTACTCCTTTCCCTGGATTGCTCCACTTTACCCTTGAGACGTACCTTATAATGCTGAGTGTTAAGCAAGGAGGTATCAAGTACCATTTTTTAGGTCTTTGGTATGACTCGACCTGAGATCCCTGGTCTCCCGGACCATTGGCGAATACTAACCTTAACAATTTTGTGTAAATGTAACAATATTTTTTTGACCGTGTTAAATACATTTTAGGTCAAGCATGTCAAACTGCGGGTCCTCTGAAGGTCAAATGGAAATTTAGGTTGTGCAATCGGATTGAAATAAAATTCAAAAAAACTAAAAAAAATAGATTAAACCATTTTCATTTTTGGTAGAATTGCAAATAAAATTAAGCATTGATTTTTAAAACTGTTCAATTCTCAATTAATAAATAAAAATTTGTTTTTCTTTTCTTTCTTGCAAAACTAAGAAAAACTTGAGAATAGCGGTGCAGACATTTTTTAAATATTTGTTAAATTAGGTGTCGAAAATTCCTCGTTCATCAATTTAACCCGTTTTTCCTTACCGCTTTGAATTTTTTCATCCTCAGTAATAATCAATGCTTTGTAATTATTTTATATTTCCAGCTTAAAGAGAAACCTATGGACTTAATTAGTAATATTTGATCAATTGGGAATTATATTTTGATAAGATAATTAATTCGTTACTTTATTCTTTAAAAATTTACGCCAAACAAATGCTAATTTTTATTCTGAACGATAATAAATCCACAAAAAGAAAATTTTTAAGAGATTTATGCTTACATTTTGGATTTAGTTCGGATCCTGGCGGCAACACCCCACAAGACACCAACTGTACGGCCACTTACCCCCTATCAGGAAAACTATTCAAGTTAGACGAGCCAGACATGCAGGACACTGCTGGAGAAGCAGGGACGAACTCATAAGAGATGTACTCTTATGGAGCCCCACACATGGCCGTGCAAAAGCAGGACGACCAGCACGAACATACATTCAGCAGCTATGTGAGGATACGGGATGTTGTCCTGAAGACCTACCTAGGGCGATGAACGATAGCGAGGAGTGGCGTGAGAGGGTCAGGGATATCCGTGCTACCAGCGCGATATGATGATGATGATGATGAAATCATATTATCCAGCTTGATGAGAGTTTACTTATATAACCTAAAGTGAATATTTATCAAGGGCCATTGAAGTAGTCAACAGAGGTTTCTTAGCCATTGTAGAACTTTCTAGACAGACTATGCCTAATATTCATTTTAAAAAGATTTTTATCAATTTAAATTTATTTTGCATTGATGTCCAAAAAACTAGAACTTATTCAGCTTCATACCGTTTTTTAGCAAGAAAATCATTTCATTTGTAATTATCTCTGATATTTTAATTTAATGGTTGATCCATAATCAAAAGAGCATTTCACCTTATAATGTTGAAAGATTTGACTTTATAAAAAAGTATTTTCCAATAAGTGAACAGAAATATTTCTTTATGAGATTCGTCAAAAAAAGACAAAGCATAAGAAATAATACTTAGAGCAAAGATAAAGAGTCATTAAACTAGAAAGAACGACGAGAGGAAGTGTACAGGCAGAAGGTACACCTGTGTAATACAATCCCACAATTAACTAGAAAATGAAAAATACTAGTACAACAAATGTAATAAAAAGATGCAAATTTTTAGTTCAGACTTTGTTTCGCCAACCTCAGACGGGAAGAGGAACTGTACTTTTAACAGGAACACCTACACAACATCCAAAACCATCGAAAGCGATGAAAAGAAGAACTCGACTTTTAACAGGAGCAGCTATAAAACTACCAATACCACCAGAAGCGACAGGAAGAGGAACTGTAGTTTTAAAAGTAACAGCCTCACAACACCCAAAACCACCAGAAGGGACAGAAAAAGTAAGTGTACTTTTAACAGGAATAGCGACACAAACGCCCAATTTCATCGGAAACGACGGAAAGTGGAACTGTGCTTTTAACAGGAACAGCTACACAAACACCAAATACCACCGGAAGCGACGAAAGGAGGTACTACACTTTTAACAGGAACTGCCACACAACACCCAATACCACCGGAAACGACGGGAAGAGGAACTGTACATTTAACAGTAACAGCTACGCAATGCCTAATACCACTAGAAGTGACGGAAGGAGATTCTACACTTTTAACCGAACCGCGAAAAGAAACTCAATACCACCGGCAGTGACGGGAAGAGGAACTGTACTTTTAACAGAAACTGCTACACAACACTCAAGACACTCGGAAATGGCAGGAAGAGGAACTGTACTTTTAACAGTGACAGATACGCAAAACTCAATGCCAACGGAAACGGCGAGAAGAGGGACTGTAACAGTGACCCAACACCCACTCCCACCGGAAGCTACAGGAAGCGGAACTTTACTTTTGACAGGAACAGCTACTTTCCACCCATTATTACAGGAAACGGCGGGAAGAGGAACCGTGCTTTTAACAGGAAAAGGTACCCAACATCCATTACCATCAAAAGTGCCAGTTGAAAGAGTTTTACTTACAGCAATGACAGCTATATAACACCCAATCCCACCAGAATTGATTGGAAGAGGAAGTTAACATACAGCAAGACAGCTAGGTAGCACTAACTCCACCAGAAGCAAAATCAGGTACAGCTACATAACACCCGGTCCCACCAGAAGTGACTAGAAGATGAAGTGTACGGGTAGCCGATAGATTTACATAACACCCAATCCCACCAGAAGTGACTAAAATATCAAATGTACGGGTAGCAGGTAGAGCTGCGGAACACTGAGATAACAAAATTGCTTGAATGTGAGAAGAGAGTATTGGTTGCAGCAGCTGATGTCTCTGAATTTAATCAATCTTTTCTGACTAGAAGTGACATCATTACTGAGCCAGCCACTTTCAGTCATGCACTTTGTTGAACAAAAGAGAGTCTTGGATTTTGCTATGAAAAGTGAAAGATTTTACTTGAAGACCTAAATCAGTTCCCTGTAATATTCAAGTGTCTCTTGAAAATATCTGATTTTCTGCAGTACATACGAACTTACTACAATTCCATGACATCAATTGGAATCAAAGAAAATCGATTCAATGGTTAATGTCCAATCTGTAAGCTGCAGGACAAAGTACTCAACTTCATTGACTCATTAGTGTCATTTCAAGAAGATTACTCAAAATATGCTTGGCTTTTCTTATTTTGTTTTTTCAGGTTTTTCTTCTTTTTTTTTCTTTTCTTTTTTTCTTTTCTTTTTTTTTCTTCTTTTTTTTTTTTCACGGTTATGATCATAAATTTGGAAACCGACTCATGTTGTTCAAGGACCTGGGGTAACAGATCAGGCTAATAACTTCTACATTCATTTTTCTATGCATCCTTTGAAATCATTCATATTGAAACAAATTGAGAATTGTTACTGGTGCTCTGAAGAGGCCAACAGAAGATCATTCTCGCAAGTAAAATGTTTCAATAACCAGTTAGGTGCCTGTTGTTATGTATAAATGTAGTTATAACCTTCAGAGTATCAATGTAATACATTGCATTTAGGGTTACTTATACAATCTTCCTTTGGGAAAATGATCCTAAACTCATTGCAAAAGAGCTTAATATTAAACAAAATGAATTATTAGAGGATCTCACCAAACGCTTCCTACTTAGAGAATTTAAGGAATATTGTGCCATGAAAGAGGTCCAAAAACGGGGAAATATCTACTGCTACATATTAGTTGTTCTTTCAGATAGAGAAAAACCACAATCATGATTATGAAACTATGTGGACAGAAATCTCTGATAAAATATCAACTCGGAATTTCATGAGATTATAACCAAAACATTATATTCATGGTTCATGTAAAAGAAAAAGATATTGCCAATGACGAATTCTAACAGTTCCTTTGTGCTTGCTCCACCTGTGCATCTGACGACCACTGGAGTTTGTGTGAGTTCTGAGTTTGGTTTAAGTATCCACCAATCCAAAAATCTTCCTGTGTACCGTTAAGATGCCTTCAACAAGGAGTACAATTGTAAGATGTCCACCCTTGACAAATCTATCTGCTTTTTTCACTGTTAAGACCACTGATACAAAGATCAATGATCTTCCCAAGCACTAAAACAGAAAAAGCAGTATATAAAAGAAGAAAAGTGTATGCAAATATAAGAGGCTTTATCGAAGAAGGTACAAAATCAGAGATTCTTGGACGTATTCCAATGATCAACTCAAAAGTAGGTTGAACTGTTCTATCTGAATAAGCTCTTTTATATTCTCCTGGATCATATGAAGATCTCAAATTATAGGAGGTATTCTTTGAATCAACCAGGCTGTTTGTCAAATACTTGAACTCATTGAAGAGAAATCTGAAATTAACAGGATTAAAAGGTTAATTCCATTTTTTTTTGTCAGTCTCTGTGAGATGTCTTCTATGATTCTCACTGAATTCATCTCTTTGACGGCCTTAATTGCTGGTTGAGAATCTGACCAAAGTGTCCTTAAAAATTCCAATGATCAAATAGTTAATGAGACTCTCCTTCCCATCCAATTTTATTTTGAAACAGTATGATTACGATCTCTTTAACCATTTCGACGAAAAGACTTCATAGGTAATCCAGGAGGAAACAGTCAACACTATTCAGGATTATATGAATTACATGGACCAGAACCTAAATATTGGCCAACAGGAAACAGAAGGTCCCTTACAAAGATGGAATCTGTTACAAATGTAATTAGATTTTACTATTGATGGCCCACACTAGAACTAAGTAAACTTTTCTTCTGCATCTGCTCCCGGCAAAGGTACGATCAGGAAAAAACGTCTGCATTAACCACAGCCAAAAGTGAGATAGTAGCAAGATTTTTCTCTATTTTTCGCTCTCTCTACTCTCGCCCTTTGGAGCCTTTGAATATAAATAAGAGTTCAATATGACGGGATAATACAGGTAAGTTGATTGAATAATGTTCTCAAATGATCATTGATGAAATCTCGATGTACCAGAGGGACGATCAGTGAATCCATTGATGTTTTATTTTAGGACATCAGAGAAAATAAAAGTTCATTTGGAAGAAACACCAATGCACCGTGCATGTAATTGGCTTACCTTATGGTACGTAGTGTTAGCTGTGTTGAAATTGTCAATACTTGCCTTTGTCACTCCAGATTGAGAGAAAATAAAAGTTGTGATGGTGAGAATAAAGATACAAGTTCAGCTTAGTGGTTCGATAAAACAGGTAGACTTTATAATTGAATCACTTGATATTGAAGAAGGAACGATAACTCGGATACCAGAACTAAAATTTTATAAAAAATTAGTCAAAGATCAATATACTAACCAATCAAGCCAAATAGAAACAATGAAAATTCGTGGTATTGTTGTGATCAGTTTGGAATCAATCATATTGGTTTCAAAATATGCATGACTATATATCAAATTCCTATGCAGATTTTGATCCAAATTTGTACGCACCAAAAATTTGATTACTTTTCCGTGATCAGTGCTATGTAGCCAGGAACGGAGTTGAAAATCCTGAAAGTCTGCGTATTTTCAACCGAAGATCAAACAAAGAAAACAAATATATCACATGTAATATTATATATCCAGATGATTTTTCATAATGAAAATATATGCAATATTAAATAAGTTTCTTTGTTTTAATGGTATATCAACCTTCGTGGGTTATTTAATCCCAAAACCGTCCTTTTAGAAGAATACTAGTTGTTCTATATAACACATAAATTGATGTTAGGGGGTGTTGATACATTTCCAAATGCTATTAGTGTCTTAATGAACGAAATATAATATTAGATTAGATTTTGAAAATAAAGTGTATATTACGCATAAAGCAATAAAAGATTATGACAAAAAATGTTATATGGACATCATTAACTTAAAACTTATATGTCTAAACTTATACATCAAACTGAGTAGTAATCTGGAGAAGACAAAAAAACTTTCCATAATGAATAATGTAGATATTTTTAAGTATGTATTTAATGTAAAAGTTTAATACTTTTGTATCTTATACGCGATGCATACGATAAGTTTCCGGACTTTTTTCGTATGGGCACTTTTATTGAGAGTACACACATGAAACTCTAGTCCCCTTCAAAGTAATCTCCCCCAGCTGCAATGCACTTGTTTTACCGTTCCAACAACTTCTGGAATGCCCTATGGAAGTCCTCTTGTGTAAGCGTGTCAATGACCTTCATCACAGCCTCTTTCATCTCCTCAATTGTCTCATAACCACAGCCTATGAGCTTAGGGAATAAGCAAAAGTCACAGGGAGCAAGGTCTGGACGGTAGGGAGGCTGAGGAACTGTCTTGATGCCCATCTTGCTCAAATAGTCTGTGACAAGGATGGAGTTGTGGACTAGTGTATTGTCCTGGTGGAAATTCCACTGACCCGATTTGAAGAGTGCTGGCCTCTTCCGACGGAATCTCTTCCTGAACTCCCTTAAAACCTCAACAAAAAATATGCAATGTTATAAAATCAAGCTATATTTCATATTAAAAAGATTGAATATGATTATAGAATAAATATGATTATAGAATAAATAGGATTATAGAATAAATAGGATTATAGAATAAATATTACAGAATAAATGTTTATTGAATATGATTACAGAATATGATTATAGAATAAATTCAACCAGAATTCCTCGTCAAAATCAGAGATAAAAGCTTCACTCTTTCCAATTTTAATTACATCTTTTGTTTTATACAAGAAAAATTCAGTATCAGCGAATATTATGGAAATCTAGCAATTTCCTTGATTCCTGCAATTCTTCGTTTACTAGAAACGACATTTAATACAATCTAATAATTGTATTAAAATTTGAAGGCTGTAAATGTTATTTCAAAATAAAGTAGAATCATATCATTGTAATTCATTCTCTTTCCCACGAGTAACTTAAAAGTTTCCCATGATTGTATAAATTCTTTTATCCTTACACACATGTGAAATATTTATACCATAAGATTATGACGCAGAGGAAATCGATTACAATAAAAGATTTTGCTAAAAACAATCGGCCTGACTACGTGATGACATTTTTTTTACAAACAATTTATAATGTCAGTTCATGCCTTTTGTGTTGTTAAATTTAAAATGTTAAAATAACCAATAAAACCTCATAATGTGACGAATTCATATAGTTTATCTTCTTCCAAAGTTATTTAAAAAGTGATAAAATTTATTTAAGAAAAATCATTTGGCACAACTGGAGTCGAACTAAAAATGGGATTTTGAACCGATATTTTTTTAAATGAGAAAGAAAAATTAGAGTATAAAGTTCGATTATTTTATAAATTAGAATTAATTATTAATTAGAATTAATTAGAAGTATACTGCCCGATTACTTTATTTCTATTAAACATAAATAGAGCAAATTAATTCACTAGAGAATCATTTTTCGGTTCTACTTGATTCCAACTTTGAAAGAAAAGAAAATCTTGTTAAAATATGTCTGTCGCCATAAATATTGATCGATGGAGAAATTAAAATGAATTTAAGAACGTGCGTTGTCCATTTGAGTTCAAGAGAACGAGTTACAGACAAATAAAATGAACTCATTCTCCGGATATATAAGTATTTTATAAATACAAACTCTCACAGGAAAAGATAATTCATTTTCAAGCCTTGCGTACAATAACATGAAATTCAGTAAAATTATTTAGCCAAGTTAAAATAAAAATCTTTTTGGAAATTTGCAAAAAAATCAGTTTAAGTACAGCACAAGGCTGAATAAGGAAAATTGATCTAAAATTATCACTGATATAGGGAGAGAATGAAAGAGAAACAGAGAGAGAAAGAGGGCGAGAGAGAAAGAGTGAGAGAGGCGGGAGAGAGAGAGAGAGAGATAAAGAGAGAAGGGAAGAGAATGTCGCAAAAATTAGAGATTACCATCTTCATGGTGTTCAAGTAATTTCAATGTCTGCAATCACCATTGGTCTTTTTTGCACAACTGAAATTAGTTTTCATTCCCAATTTCAAAGAAACATTCAAAATTAAAAGCTGTTGATAGTAAAAACGATTCCAGACATGATGGTTGAATTTTATTAAAAGAAGAAAACATTACAAAGTGTGAGAAAATTATTCGAATTTCTTGTTTCATTTGAAAGTTTAAAAGGAAATTAAGACCAGATGATCACCAATTAAAGAAATTGTGACAAGAGGATCAGCAATGAAATAAACTGAGATAAGATGTTCTAGTTTTTTGCAAAAAAATTGAAAACGAATTGGAGTTTCCGATATAAACCATAAGAATATACAGCCAGGATAGAGGAATTGAATTTGGCTGAGAAAAACGTTTCATGCTCATAATGAAAAGTAAAAGAAGACAAATAACGGAAGGAATAAAAGTGCCAAATTAAGAAAGAATCAGAATGTTTAGAGAAAAGGAAAATTACAAGTACTTGGGAATATTGGAAGCAGAGATGAAAAAAAATTAAGAAAAGAAACTAGAAAGCTTCTCGAAACCTACTCTACCGCAGAAATCTCATCAAACGAATAAATAGCTAGTCATTTCCCTTTGTAATATATAATCAAGATCCTTTTTAAAATGGACATGAGAAAAACTTAGACAAACTGACCTGTGGACAAGAATGTGAACTACAGTGTACAAAGCCTGAAATCCGAGAGATGACATTGTGTTAAGAACGGGGAAGAGGACTCGCCAGCATTGAAAAGTCTGTGGATACCTCGAAACGAGGACGACTCTTGGACATCATTAAAAAGAGCAAATAAAGATTAATTCTCGCTGCTAATAACAGCACTGACAACCTAAGGACAAACAAAACCACAATAACTAGGAAAAATATAAAGGTAGAAAAACAAGTGTATGGATATTTCAAGTGACAAATTAGCGAAATCTCACATAAAAAGACTTGGACATGACTACGAAAGGAAAACCTTAAGATGGAAGGTGAATCAGAAGAGATTAGAAAAAAAAACAATGCCATATGACAAATATTTTTATAGCGAAAATCGATCATGCACAACAAATAGCAAGTGTAGGTTATGTGGTGATAGTGACGAAACCATTTATCACGTGATAAGCGAATATAGCAAACTAGCACAAAAGGAGTACAAGACTAGTTATGACTGGGTGGGAAAGGTGATCCACTGAGAATTGGGCAAAAGATTAAAATTTCACCATACTAGCAAATGGTATAGGCATAAAACAAAATCCGTCCAAGAAAATAAGACTCATAAAATTATTTGAAAGTTTAAGATATAAACGATGACTTAGTTCCGACCAGAAGAACCTACTTAGTGCTATTTAACAAGAAGAACTTGTCATCTCGTGGATTTTTCTGTTCCGGCAGAACGCTGTGAAAATTTAAAAAAAGCGAAAAAATTGGACCTTGCCAGAGAATTTTAAAAAATGAGGAACATTTTTTAATGATGATGATAACAACTTTAGTTAGCACTCTTAGAATGGTCCTCAAATACTTTGAAAAAAAAACTGAAGAAACTAAAAATTAGAGTAAGAATCGAGACCAGCCAAACGACAAGAAAATAGTCTAATTTTTGAAACTCCTAATCCGTACTGAGAAGTATATAAATTCTGTCGACTGCAATGAACTTTTCAGTATCCCTTCAATCTATTAACATTTTCTCTCTTTATGAGATTTACGCCGTTATCGTTGGCTCTGCATTATTATCCATCGTGGTGATAAAACTTTACCATCGTTTGCATTGGTCTTTCTCTGTAGCTATTATCTTTACATGTGTCATCTGAACTTTCTGGAAAGTGTTTCATGATTATATATATATATATATATATATATATAAGAATTCAGAAGTGTTTGTTTTCTACAGTTAGCCTAATTATTATATACAGCGCTACCGAATTTAACATGTACACTTAATGGACCCGGGCGAAGGTTTTAAGGTAAAAATATTGTTCCTCATAGGAAAAGATAGGCTCTCAGCAAGAGGGGAGTGTTCATAATCAATAATCTGCTGGAAGCAATGTTGCTGCAACACGTGACAAATCGTACAGCAGTAAAATTTTCAAAAGCAAAAAAATTAACTATTTACTTTATTAAAATAACTATTTAGGTTTAATTAATCATTATCAATTTTGGTTATTGGGAGATCTTCAAGCTAAGTATGTATAATAACTCAATTGGTATTGATTAGACGATAATTCTCTTAAGTATCACTCACTTAAATCAAAACCCTTTCTCAAGAAAATTTTGTGAACAATATTCAAATTAATTTCATAATATATATATATATATATATATATATATATATACGAGGTGCATACGATAAGTTCCAGACTTTTTTCGTATAGGCACTTTTATTGAAAGTACACACATGAAACTCTAGTCCCCTTCGAAGTAATTTCCTCCGGCTACAATTCACTACTTGTGCCGTTCCAACAACTTCTGGAAGGCCCCATTGAAGTCCTCTTGTGTGAGTGCATCAATGACCTTCGTCAGAGCCTCTTTCATCTCCTCAATTGTCTCATAACGACAGCCTCTGAGCTTAGAGAATAAGCAAAAGTCACAGGAAGCAAGGTCTGGATGGTAGGGAGGCTGAGGAACTGTCTTGATGCCTATCTTGCTCAAATAGTCTGCGACAAGGATAGAGTTGTGGACTGGTGTATTGTCCTGGTGGAAATGCCACTGACCCGATTTGAAGAGTGCTGGCCTCTTCCGACGGAATCTCTTCCAGAACTCCATTAAAACCTCAACATAGTAACCCTAACCCTTTGGCCAATCAACTGTGGTGTATTGACTTCCTTACTTCTCCCACACATCTCATTATCCCTCACAGACCCCCTGCCTTGATTGAATCTCTTATGCCACTCAAAAACTGATGCTCGATTCATGCAAGATGATCGAAAACTGTCTGAAGCATTCGATAGGTTTCTGTGGCATTTTCCAAGTTTAAAACAGAATTTTATTGCATATCATTCTTCTAAAATGCCCTCACGTCCAGATTGCATTTTTGAAACTCACCAGCTGTAACAATCAGGCTTTAGTAGGGTGTATTCCCATTGCTGCTGTAGCTGTTCATTTGAACCTGAAACCATAAAAATTGGTCAGTCATCTCATTAGATGTATAGCAATAACATACTGAATTTTAATGAGTCTACGACAATTTTAAATGCCCATACGAAAAAAGTATGGAAACCTATCGTATGAACCTCGTATATATATATATATATATATATATATATATATATATATACGAGGTCCACTTACTTCTTTTTGGCTGATCTACTACTATTAGTTTTATGAAATCTTTTTGAGGGCAAAAACTTTTATTAAAACAGTTAAATCTCGTTTATTTTAGCCTTTCTCCAGTTCTGCCAGTTTGTATTAGGGACTTTATTTTGATTTTTTTAAATTCTTTTTTTAAAATAACGTAACGAACGGCTTTCCGTAAATGAGCTGAATTTGCCTAAGGAGTTATCAATAGAAAGTACTGTAGACGTTTTTAAATAAACATTTGCAGTGGGTCCTTTTATGTCTCAGAGTGTTGTCCAGATGATCCTCTTTACTGTTCGCTGTGCCAGAAACCTTTTCTTTCCAGGAGAGTCAGTGTGTTTCCACATCATCGGTTGTCTTTTTTACTCCGGCTCGTAGTGGTAAACCCATGGTTTGCCCATTTCTAAATATTTTTTTACTTAAACAAGTTTCTCCGTAGGCCTCTATGTTAATGCACACAAAACGGAATATATGTGCTATAACCAAACGGGGGACATCTCCACTCTAGAAGGAACCCCACTTAAACTAGTAGACAAATTCACGTACCTAGGAAGCAGCGTCGAATCAACCGAAAAGGACATCGAAACGAGGTTAACGAAAGCATGGACAGCTATCAATAGGCTATCGACAATATGGAAATCAGACCTAACCGATAAAATGAAACACAGCTTCTTCCAGGCAGCGGTCACATCGATACTGCTATATGGATGCACTACATGGACGCTAACAAAACGGCTGGAGAAGAAACTGGATGGCAATTACACAAGAATGCTGCGTGCAATCCTGAACAAGTCCTGGCAGCAGCACCCCACAAGACACCAACTGTACGGCCACCTGCCCCCTATCACGAAAACTATTCAAGTTAGACGAACCAGACATGCAGGACACTGCTGGAGAAGCAGAGATGAACTCATAAGAGATGTACTCTTATGGATCCCCACACATGGCTGCGCAAAAGCAGGACGACCAGCTCGAACGTACATTCAGCAGCTATGTGAGGATACAGGATGTTGTCCTGAAGACCTACCTAGGGCGATGAACGATAGGGAGGAGTGGCGAGAGAGGGTCAGGGATATCCGTGCTACCAGCGCGATATGATGATGATGATGATGATGATGATAACTCATGTAAATTTCACATGGTTTGTACTTCTTAGCCATCCAGAATTTGATGAAAGACCTCTGTTCAAATTTGTAGCACTCAATCTGATTGGCCTCCATTTTGAATAGCATTAAAACAAATATTTTTACGAAATTAACATAATCTTTGCTATAAACTAATTCCTAGCAATGCATTTATGGAAAAAAATTAAAGAAAACATTTTCCAAAAATCCCCTTATTTATTGAAAGACCCACTCAGAGACATATAAGACTGAAGACTATTTTAACCTTATTAATTGCTGAAGTTTTAAGTGGTAATATACTGGGGTTGGGGCAGAAATAATGAGGTAGTGAATATGAAAGTTACTACCATTACTTCAGCCTCACCCTGTACTTAAATAGGATTGACTCATTGCAAAAGACGAGAGGAAGGTTGAGTTCAAGTGAGAAAAACTTAGTTTAATTTATTCATGTTTTTATTACTCGAGTAAACACAATTTATTTCATTACCTTTAGAAATATACGCATTGATAAATACAGTCAAATCTCATCCTGTTTGTCAACACCCCTACGCCGACGCACAGATACATTCTCACGGGTTCAAGTTCCGCTATCCAGCCAACACACAGTCGCTGATGCGTAATGCTGATACTAGATACAATGGCATCCAATTAAACCTTGTATGATGATATCAAATAGCTTAGTTCAATGCTAATAGTTGTGTATGTATGGACGTTCAGGTTACAAATCCAATGCACTCGCAGAGAGACAAACACAAACAGAAAGATACACACAGAGACACATACACAATGACACACAGATACGTTTTTCCAAGCAGTGGCTGTGTCAATACAACTGTATGGATGCACCACCAGGACACTTACAAAACGCATGGAGAAAAAACTAGAATGGAACTACACAAGAGTCCTACGTGCTGTTTTCAGCAGAACAGACATTTAACCTTCCGTCTGACATGTTCTCTTATGGACTCTAACACATGGACACACCAGTGTCGGACGACCAGCATGGAGATACATCAGCTCTGTGCGGACACTAGATGCAGTCTAGAACACCTGCCAGGAGTCATTGACGATAGAGATAGAGAACAAGAGAGAGTCAGAAAACACCATGAAATCTATCAGCTCGACTTGATGATATATATATATACACGAGTCTATATATATAAATATACTTATATATATATATATATATATATATATGGTATTATGGAGGTTCATGTTGCGTAATGTTTATTATATAAAATGGACTCGGTACGTCAAGATCAAGTTCTAAACGAAACAGTTTGCATTTAGCTTCGTGCTAATGCCATTTGGAAAGAAATAAATCTATTTCACCTTCACCAAACTTAGTGTAAAAAAATAGGGTCTACTGGTGTCTTTAGCTTAGGTAAGAGCAAGCAGTCTTGGGGTAAAACTTTCAATTCAACCACCCTAACTGGACAACTTGCTGCTGTGGCGTAGAAAAGCCAGAAGTTGTTGTACCCAAGTCAATTCGACGTTGGATTTAACTTCGTTCTGACAATTCCTGCAACGACGCCAATATCAAGTTTCATAGGCATCTATCGCTTCCCTAGGACGACATCAGAGTTAGAGGGAAGACCAGCAGCATAGGCAACTGCCAATTTTCCAAAGATCTGTGTCTAGCCGAAGAAGATATAAAAGGCATTAGAACAGATTTCAACCATATATGGCAACTATAACTTCATCTTTTCACAATAACTCTCATGTAACATTTATCAGGGATTACAAGAAGTACGAAAGAATGGGTCACAGAAAATCTGGAATATCAAACTGAATCAAATTTACTTTACAGAAAATCCAATACGATATCTTGGAAAAAATTACAATGTGGATAATTATATAACAAAGTTAGAAATCCTTGAATTTCTAAGATCAGTATATATATATATATATATATAGCTTTGCTTCGTGAAACGAAGACCAAGAAGGAATCGGTCTACATCGATTGAAGACACGTTCGTGACTGATAAGGTCAATGGATGACTGGCAGGCATGGTCACAGTGGCCACAGCTGAAGGTCTGGTCAGAGATTGATGGTATAGTTTTTCAGTACCTTTTCCAGCGCCTTTTGCCCTTGAGAGCAACCCTGTGGGTGATTTTTAAGGAGACAAAATGACTGGAAATGAAACACCAGAAGTCATGGTTCGCAGCTAGGATAGATTATTCGCAATGTTTGATGTGACAGATACCAAAGGATTATTTTCAAGCAGTCCTTGAGTCACATCTTTGGTGCTCCTTTGTCACAGTAGCCAACAGAAAGCTTATCACACAGTATGATTCTGGGCAAGCGATGATTCCATATTTTGGCAAACGTGTTCAGCTCCAACTGATGCTGGGGATCTACACCTTTTCAAGGACTGCAATTTTGGTGACGAAGTCATTCCAGTGGATGTGAAGAACGATACCATCATACTACTGTTGCTGTTCTACCACTGATGCGATTCCAACAGCGCTGCCACTACAGCGCTAGTGAAACCATTCAAGAAATCATTGGTAGTGCCAATAAGCAACCCACAACAATAGAAGAGAGGCAAAGACGATGGCTCAATACAAGCTGATCTTTGTGCTCTTTTTCAGGTGTCTGTCTTACCTCACGCTTCTATATAGTCTCCCAAATCCACAGCTCTTCTTCGCCAGCATGTTGTCGAATTCCTTATATATATATATATATATATATATATAGGATAGGGTAGACACGGAGTCAAAAGTGCTTGGTAACTGACAGCTTTTCGCCAATGCGTTTATCAGACCAAGTGATTTTGATTTATGGTCTTTTCATACGTTGCGTTTAGAAAGCCAAAACGAATTTGAAGGTCATTCTGGGTTGGGCTTACTTATCTATGCGACTATATCTAAAACGCAATGACTAAAAAGCCCCTTACAACAAACAAAAATATCTTGGCCTGAATAACACATAAGAAATTGACAGTTGCCAAGCACCACTGACTCTGTGACTACACTATCCTAACTTAAATGTCTTCGATCGATCAATGATATTGAAGATTCTTTATTTATGAATATAACAAACTACATTATCAGTATATATATATATATATATATATATATATATATATATATATATATATATATATATATATAACGGTATTGTAAAGACATATTTTCATTGTTCAGTGATTCGTCTTGTTAATCGTATATGTTAGCATTTTGTTCAATTTCCTTTTTCGCATTGATCACATTTGAAGATTGCTAAAGCTAAATTCTTAAATTTTTAAATCAGCATTATTAAAATTACTTATCAAAATGTAAATATTTTTACTTAATAGTTGTTTCTAATCATTTGAGTCATTATAAAGTGGTAAATAGTTTAGCAGAAATTTATTTTCGTCTGTGAATTTGACACTATGACATTTTAGTTTAAAAGAGTTTTGGTTGTTATTGCTGCTAATGAAATGTGATAACTATTTTCTCTTCTTATATATATATATATATATACGAGGATCATTAAATAAGTTTCCAGACTTTTTTCGGATGGGCACTTTTATTGAAAGTACACAAATGAAACTCTAGTCCCCTTCAAAGTAATCTCCTCCGGCTGCAATGCACTTGTTGTACCGTTCCAACAACTTCTGGAGGGCCCCATCGAAGTCCTCTTGTGTCAGCGTTTCAATGACCTTTCATATTCTCAATTGTCTCATAACGACAGCCTCTGAGCTTAGGGAATAACCAAAAGTCACAGGGAGCAATGTCTGGACGGTAGGGAGGCTGAGGAACTGTCTTGATGCCTATCTTGCTCAAATAGTCTGCGACAAGGATAGAGTGGTGGACTGGTGTATCGTCCTGGTGGAAATGCCACTGGCCCGATTTGAAGAGTGCTGGCCTCTTCCGACGGAATCTCTTCCAGAACTCCATTAAAACCTCAATATAGTAACCCTAACCCTTTGGCCAATAAACTGTGGTGTATTGACTTCCTTAGTCCTCCCACACCTCTCATTATCCCTCACAGACTCCCTGCCTTCCTTGAATCTCTTATGCCACTCAAAAACTGATGTTCGATTCGTGCAAGATGGTCGAAAAGCAGTCTGAAGCATTCGATACGTTTCTGTGGCATTTTCCAAGTTTAAAACAGAATTTTATTGCATATATATATATAACGTGTCCTCACGTTCAGATTGCATTTTTGAAACTCACCAGCTGTGACAGTCAGGCTTTAGTAGGGTGTATTCTTGCTGCTGTAACTGTTGATTTGAACCTGGAATCATAAAAAGTCATCTCATAAGATGTATAGCAATAACATAGTGAATTTTCAAGAGTCTACGACAATTTTAAATACCTGGACAAAGAAAGTCTGGAAACTTATTGAAGGCACCACACACACGCACATATATATATATATATATATATATAGAGAGAGAGAGAGACTTTTGCTTATGAAAGTGTGCAAAGGTTTTAACGCTTTTTCTATGAAATTTGTTTGGAGTGGGTGAAGTATTAGACACTTCCAAACTAACAGTTGATTGTAAAAAACGTGCGTGTATAAATTTGAATTTCATTTCATATAAATCAAAGCTAAATGTCCGTAAACTGATAAATTCATGCTTCTGTGTTTATTCTTTTGATTGTGTACTAAGCTGTGGCATTCATAAACGAGCCAGAATTATGTGAAAAAAAATGCAGAAATTTTACCCGTCACTCCACATTCATTGAATTCAGAAAAATGTTCAGGTATACGTAAACAATTAGTTTGCTAACAATTGTGCTACGTAAAGTATCCATTTAAATGTTGGTATGAATGTCTACGAAGGTCGGATGAAAAGTTCATCGCCTGACCAAGATACTCATGGCATCAGACTAAGTATGGTTTATTTTTCAACATTGGTCCCCTTGCGCCCCACACACTTCTTTCGTCTGTTTTGCATTGCTTGGATCTCATTGGTTAAAAAGTCATCAACAGCAGATATGACGTCATATTATGAAGTTTTCAACCAATGAACTTTTCAGTCAACCCTCGTATTATAAAAATAGTTAAATCAAACGAAGTCTTTCGTTCGTATTTGTGTATGAACACTGTAGAATGTAGAAATATATAACTGCCTGTAAAATTTGCTGAAGAGTGGTTTTCTGAATATACGTGAGTTGATTGAGTGTGTGTAAGTGGACCTTTGTTTTGCCAATGTGCCCAGCATACAAAGATCTTGAACAAATCCTCGAAAAAGAAAATGTTCAACACTTGTAAGTTGACCCAATTTGTTCGTACGTTACAGGGATGCAGTACCCAAAACATTGGGTAAGTTTTAAAATAGAGATACATAATACACAAACGTATATATATATATATATATATATATATATATATATATATATAATTTAATCAATGGGTCCATATGTGATATGCGTGATAATGAATGTGTAACTATTAAAAGACACATAAACTCTCTCTCTCTCTCTCTCTCTCTCTCTCAGTTGAACCTTCGTATAAATATACGAACCTTGCATTTGACTATTGCTGCGAATAATAACAGTGTTTGTGCATGGGAATAGATCTGTGTGTATGTACGTGCGTGCGCGCGCGCGTGTGTGTGTGTGTATGTGTATGTACGCGCGTGCTTTTGTCTGCATGTGTGTGTGTGTGCGCGCACGCGCACATGTAGCAATGATTTTCAGCAAGATTTGAACTGGTAACTATTAGAATGTGTAGATGATTGTATACATATTTGCTGCTAAGTTTATGTGACGGTATGTATTAAGCGTGATATATATATATATATATATATATATATAGTGTTATATATATATATATATATATATATATATATATATATATATATATATATATATATATATATATATATATATATAACACTATTGCATAAAAGCCAATTTTCTACTGTCTGGGTATTTTGTGGGGGTCAGGTTGCTAATGTTGCTGCTGCTGCCAGTTGCTGTCTGGTGCGAGCGGGCACCAAAACGAAGACATATGGGTTGGCTGGTTGTTGATTGACTGGGATGAAGAGAGAAGTCCCCCCTTAACTATTGTTTTGTTTGCAAAATTCATACTTCCTATTTTTTTAACATTAACAGTCGATCCTGACATCGGGAAAGCAAAATATGTCTCTCTCAAATTCAGACTTTATGACCATTTGTGTGTATGCGTATAGTCCTACATATACATATTTTAAATGGGTACACGTTTATGAACTGGGTATATATATATATATATATATATATATATATATATATATATATATATGTGTGTGTGTGTGTGTCTCTCTCTGTGTGTGTGTGTGTGTGTGTGTGTGTGTGTGTGTGTGTGTGTGTGTGTGTGTGTGTGTGTGTGTGTGTGTGTGTTATGCCTAAAAAGTGATATATCAATCGTAGAGTATTTGACGATAAGGATTAGTCGATAAATCAAAAGAAAATGGCCAATTTGAGTTCTTGTTTATTTTGATGAATAAGGAGTTAATGAAATCGAAAGTGAGAATAAAAGAAAAGGAAATATAAAAGAAAAGTAAAATTTAAAAACTCAAGAAAAAAAACGTAACGATAAAAATACCGGAAAAAAATAAAGAACTAGATTTAAAAAAAAGGGGGGACGAAAAAATGAACATTTTTTAAAGAGGAATTAGAAAATCTTAAAGAAAAAACTGAGAAAAAATAGCTGAGAGGGAGAGTAAGATAATGAAATTTATAGAATAAAATAAGATAAAAAGAAAGAAAAAGAGTTTTTCAAAGAAAGAAAGAAAGGAAGACAGAAAGAAAGAAAGGAAGAAAGAAATAGTAACAGAGAGAAAATAGAAGGGTAGCGTTTTTATTGTTTTGATTTTGCATTTTTTATTTCTATTTTTATCTTTTATTGTTTTGATTTTACACATTTTTTGCCTTTTGACCTTTGGTTGTTTTATTATAAGCATTATACAACAACAACAACAGCAACAACAGCAACAATCTCATTCCCACTTTAGATTACTTACTCAAACTTATATGAATATTACACCTTCAAGAACATAGAGCCTGTTTCTGTCTGTACGAGAAAAAATACTGACCTATTTAGTTTTCCCCTAGTCTACAAAGAAAAACAAACATTGGGCTTGTCCTTTAGAATGGCTGTTTATGAACCTTTCAGAAAAAAAAAGAAGGTTGAATGCCAACGCTACGATGAAATTCTACCAATATTTTGTTTAGCAAATGCTTTTCGAAGATTCCCAAAGACGTATATTGAAACACGAGAACATCAACACATTTCACACGCAGATGCACGAAAGAAGTTAAACAAGTCCACAGAACAATTCCTCAACGTAGAAACAGACATACAAGCATGCATAAAGACACACACGCATATACATACATATGCATACACATAAACACACGCATACAAACATATATACATACATGCTTCAAAAAATATCCATCATTCAATTCTATCGAAAAAGTAGTCCACCAAGTTTCTGAAAAACTTGGGTGATGCAATATTTTGCCCCAAAATCTTAAACGAGCCGTGAACAATCAACAGAATCAGTCATCGTGCATACACTCATACATTGGGTATCGCACAGCAGATGGAGTAAACATACGGAAGTGTTTGCTCACCTATCTGCCATAAGGTTTCATCCGATTGCTTGACAAGTAACATAAGCCCACATTATGAGTCACTCCTTTTCCAGACAGATATTATATATATATATATATATATATATGTGTGTGTGTGTGTGTGTGTGTGTGTGTGTGTGTGTGTGTGTGTGTGTGTGTGTGTGTGTGCGCGCGCTTGCATGTGTGCACGCGCGCGTGTGTATGTGTGTGTTTAGGTTCTTGTAACAGACTTCTATGCGAAGTAATTCTGAGTTCTACATAGTGAAATAATTCTTTTATTTTTTTCCTTATCTTAATAATATCCGATTTTTGCATCATCCGACGCTAGAAAATGACAATCCAGATTTTCGAGGCAGATGAGAAATTGAATAACTACATAATTTCAATTGTTAGACTATAAAATAAAGTTACTATTATTGTTGCCAGTCAATATAAAAAAAAGGGGAAATGAAACAGCTGGATGGTTTCGTTTTCGTAAAGCGAAACCGCCAACGTGTTAGAAGTGTTTTGTTGTTTTTTTGTTTTTTTTTCAGGTAAAATAAATTATACTTTTTAGAAAACGATAATTTATAGCTTATATTTAAAAAGATGGCTTTGTAAAGTGTGGAGAAAAGAAAAGTAAATAGTGAATATCGGTGATTATTTTGATTTTCCTCACTGAAAAGGAGGGTGGCTCGACACACAAACAGGATGAAAAAAAAAAACCCATCAAGAGTGAATAAATTATTTTCTACTGTCAACAGCCATTGGGTGCTCATATATTTACAAAGGAGGCAGACTATAATCTTGGTCGATTATTGCCGACAAAAAGGATACTGATATGAAATCTACGACTCCCACGGTTCCAACTTGCTAGGCCAAGGCAGCTGACTCTTGGGTGTAAAAGGTGGGGCAGGTGCTGCACACACTACACGCCACTTGAACTTTCAACGAACTCCACTTTTTTATAAGCCCATCAGCGATGGAAAAGAGGCGAAAACAACTACCGAAAGATGTCACTGACAGTCACAGTCTCAATGATGCATATAGGCAGCTCCATACTAGTGGTCACGAAATGGAGATCAAGAGATGACCATATCTCCTACCAGTACCCTTAATATCTCAGCACTGCCTGTTCAACAAAGATAAGGTCCTAGAAAGTTCGTCTTTCAACAATACAGTTGGCAAACTACAACTGACCAGAATCTTCATAGTGGATTAAAAACTACTTTAATATGCCATACCCAGCCAACCTATTAAAGAAAAACCAGGATGAATATTACCTGCTGGAACGTCCATAGCCTTCTAGGTACTGTAGATTGTATCAGACCCCTAAAGTCGCTCCATTCTGACTGTGCACCAACTGACCAGACGAAATATGGATAATGCTTCACTGAGCGAGATTCGAATGCTTAAAAAAACAGTGACATAGGCTACACATCTTGTACTTGTCCTGCCAACCTAAACAGAACAGATACTTTTCAGACGCTGGATTCTTGGTGAGAAACGCCAATGCTGCTAAACTCAAAAATATACCAGTTGACAGCTTTTATAGAATCTTCTTCGATTCTAGATAAGCAGCACATTCCTCAACGTGGATACCACAACCCTAAAAGTTCATCCAAATGACAAAGAAAGGTTATACCCTTAATTCCTAAAAATCATGCAAAAATCCCAAAAACAATTCGTCATGTTTAGTAATTTTAATGTCAGTGAGCGAAACGCAAATCTTCTGAAAAGAACAAGTTCTCTGCATAATGATCATTCTCTTCCAATAGAAAAATAGCCACAAAACAATCAAGATGCAACCCACTCTAAATTCAAGAGAGAGACGTGAAGGGTCTATATCATAGGAGAGTAATGTCTCGTTCAGAAGGTCCTATAGACTTCCACTTCCAGCCAAAACCACAGAAAGGTGATCTACTCAATAGAAAATTCTGTGTCGTTCACCTCTGAATCGAAGCACCTTGTGCTAAGTTTCAGTAGAATCTCCAGTCTCAGCTCCAAGACTCTCGATACTCTAATATCTAATCTCTAAAAGCGTTATGTGGCCAAGCCAAGTAGGTCATCTTGAAATCTTCATATGAAGTCTTTACCAAATAGTGCAATTGTGGCTAGTCCGACATGAACAGTCCGAAAATCCAGGAATCATTAATTAAAAAGAGATCTGTACACCAAATACATCTGGCAAAATCTCCAGTCCACTTAAAAAAAAAGACTTTGCATTGAAGCCTTCATAACTTGCAAATTAAGGGCTGGATAAATTTTGCATATAGAATCCGGCTCAGTGCCAATATAAAAGTTTCAACCAGAGTCTGAAATATTCAGATCTCTCCACGTATGGAAGACGAAAGTGAGCGACTGAACCGCAATGATTCAATACTGAAATCCTTGTCCAAATACTTCGGCACCCTCTTCAACGCAAGGCATACAATGATCACCCTTAATTGGATAAAGTGCAAACTATTCAAGATATAACTGAAAAAGTTACTCTCCCTCCAAGAAATCAAGATCTGTAAACAACTAAAAGGAATAAAAGCTGCATATATTATTAATATTACTTTGGAAATATACAAATAGCGTGGTCATGCACAACACAACAAACATCATGAGTTTCTTGTCTTCTGTTAACTGACACAAGTCTTTAAAGAGGCAGATTATCATTTGTATCTATAAAAACGAACGAGCGATATCAGACTTTCCAAAGTAACGCGAAATCACTTCTCTCAATCGCTGGGAAGATTCTTGTAAGGATTACGCTAAATACATTGCCAGTCATTGCTGCGGATAACCATTTTGAGGGTTAGGGCAGCTTTTTAACAAGACGCAGAACTACCAATATGGCCTTAGTCCTGCACAAGATTAAAAAAAAAACACCTGAGAGTTGTTAACCATGTTCATCAACTTGACCAACGTGACAAAGTGAGTGGGAGTGGTTTTTTGAGGATCGTGGAAATCCAATTAACTCGATTCAATCACCGCTATTTCCCATTTTGAATGGAGTAAAACAGGGCAACAACCTTTCCTCCATCTTGTTTTCTGTGTTCCTTGGCACCATGGTGAGACTGGCAACAAAATATAAGGATAACAAAGATGATATATATATATATATATATATATATATATATATATATATATATATATACCCGCTTCCACACAGAAGATGACTTGTTTAATCTAAGACGTCTACAGGCCGACTCCAAGTCGTTGGAACAACTAGTTCACTGATGACCCTACGCCCATACAGAACATGCTTTCCACTGCATCACATCTAGTTTTGCAGAGACCTCTAAATTTTTTATCTTGAAGTGAGCCTAAAAAACCAAGGTCTTTCACCAGCCGGCATGACAAGACATCTATCATGATCCTACTATGGGCCAAAGATGAAAACTGACAAAAAGTTCACTAACTTGGATTGTGTGGTATCTTCTCACACCAAGATTGACAAAGAGTTGGAAAACCGTCTTACAAAAGTGGAACAATACACTCGGCAGATCTTACAAGAGCTTCTGGAAATGCAGCAATATCAGGAAGAACACCAACGTGAAAGTCTACAAAGCTGTTCACTTTCCTGCATGGTTCAAATACCTGGGTGACTCTTATTAGCATCACTTATTACCATCACTTATAACCATCACTTATAACCATCACTTATTACCATCACTTATAACCATCACTTTCCTTGAAGTATTTCATCAACGCTGGCTCCGTTCTGATTATGGTCAGTTTATAGCAAACATCAAAGTCATCGAAACAGCCCAAATTACTTGTAACGAATCAATCTTGGTCAAAATGCATTTGGACCGCACAGGTTACGTAACCAGAATAGAAGTCCACAGCCTACCAAAGAACGCACTTTCCGTAGTGTTATCCATTGGCCATTGTGTCAGAAAAGATACAAAGATATGAAAAGAAAAAAATAGAGCTGCGATAAATCTAACGGTTATCACCGGAGGAAATGGAATTGTTGGCTGGAGTTAATTCTTTTAATCTTATATTTGTTTTTTTTATTTTAAAGTAATAAGATATTTGCTGCATTAACTTACATCTCATATCGTGTTTTTTTTTTTATTAAGTTGTTCATTGGATTGAGTTATTCACTGGATCGTATTTTTTTATTTGATCGTGCTGTTCATTGGATTGTGCTTTTTATTGGATCGTGTTGTTCATTGGATCGAGTCGCTAACTGGATTGTGTTACTAACTGGATCGTATTGTTAACTAGATTGTATTGTTGATTGGATCATGTTAATTGAATCGTGTTGTTGATTGGATCATGTTGTTAATTGGATCATGTTGGTCACTGTATCATGTTGATTGGATCATAATGTTCATTGGGTTATGTTTATTGGATCGTGTTATTAACTGGATCGTGTTGTTGATTGTGTCATGTTGTTCATTGGATCATGTTGTTAGCTGGATTATGTTTTTAATTGGATCCTGAACTCAAGACACGCTGGAAGAATTCTTTTTTTTTACGTTCTATGTTCATTATTGAAGATAAAACAATTGAATATCATATAATTGGGGTGAGTTAGTCTTCTGTAATCACGGTAAAACGATCTGGTGCCGGGCTACTAAATTTGAGGTACCGACTTATTGCACACAAAAGAAGATTTGAACGTATTTTTTGTCCCTCGTGCCAAAAGAAGATCTCACGTATAAGAACCTCAATTAGAATAGACGGCAATAATTGAGAAACCATGTTATGACAAGAACTTCAATTCTAAAACTTAATTTTTTTCATAAAAATGAATTTTCTTACATAGGACAATTATTCACAATTAATTAAACATAACTAATTAGGTTTACGGGCAGATCAAGCAGAAGATATAAAATAATCACAGTATTATTCCATTTACGAAGATGCATTGTTTGAAGGCGTCATTAAAGTGTTATCCTGTTTTAAGTCATTGGATAAGTTTTGTTAATCTACTTCATGACTGCTTGACAGATATAATGTTGGGTCACATGTTATATTGACTGCTACGTCCGAATCAAAATTTTTGAAGCCATGCGAATTGTGGTTTATTCTAATTTCAAATTTGAATTTGAAATTAACAGCGTTTGTCTTCTTATGTTTTTTTCTTAGACTTGTTATAAGGAACTCTCCTGATTTGATGACAACACACTATAACCAATTGCAATCCAAGTCTTGACCTTTTTACACAATGTAGACTGGTAGTTTAGCTAGTAATCTTTTTAAACATGAAAATAAAAATGACTTATACTTACGAACGACAATCACATTTACCTCACAGACGTTTGGGGTTCCTGTCATAAATTCTAAAGGATAAAAGTGTTCTTTAATTTAAAAAAATCATAAACGTTCTTTGAATCCATTCAAACTTTGTTTAATGAATTGTGAAAATCGAAAAACATTTCTATATATGTATATATCAATTATGTTGGTTTAAACGATTGTTGGACGATTTCATGTTCATTTTTATTACATAAATTTCTTTCTACTTTCTCTCTCGGAGGCAATCAAATAGTTTCTTTTTTTATTACGTGCCTATCATTCCTCTCAAAACTCAAATACACTCGGCACCAAAAAGCCTTTGTTTTGGTTATGACCAACCATTATTCTGACGACTCTAACGGCACTGAAAACTTTCACAAGCTCTATCCATAAATTCTTTTTCATTACTAATATTTTTTTTCCTTCTATACTCAGGAGCATACACACGCATATTCATACACGTGCGTGCGTGCGTGCGTGCGAGAGAGAGAGAGAGAGTGCGTGTCTTTTGTCACCAAATGACGTCACGACAAAATCTCTGCTTTTCTTACTATTATCATTATACATCTTCTTTTCATTTTCCTTTTTCCTATCATATTTTGATACACACACACAGAATTGCATAATTGAAAACACTGAAGAAAAAAAGAAGAAACACACAGACGCACACACGAACTAACAAAATAATGTAATCCCATTTCGAGACTGGACAAATCGTTGTCTCCAAACTCTCTCTCTCTCTCTCTATCTCTCTCTCTCTCTCTCTCTCTCTCTCTCTCTCTCTCTCTCTCTCTGTGTGTGTGTGTGTGTGTGTGTGTGTGCGCTTATTGACTGGTTTCGTCAAAAAAGAATCATAACAGACAGCAGAAAATAAACTGAAAATCCTGAATTTTGTGACAGAAAAAATACGCCAAAATTAATACTTTTAAAATTTCCCGATATTTAGAAATAAATGACAAAAAATCACATGACGTAAGAAAAGATATCAAATATTTATAAACTAATTAACATATAAGTACAAACATGTACACGGTATGCACACACTTACTCATGTATATATATATACATATATATATATATATATAGGTGTGTGTGGGTGTGTTTGAGAGAGTGAGATAGTTTGTACCTCTCGTTCAATTGGGCTCTTATAACTAATAAAATTTTCTTGTTCTATAAAAAAAATACTTTATAAAACATGAAAAAATAATTTGATAAAAATGTGCCCACTTACTTAAAACTCAATCAACATTGTCACAATCACAAAATAAAAATCTGATGTTCCTTTGAAGACTTTAACTTATATTTTAAGTCATTCAGACAATTCAGAGTTGTTTGGATGGGAATCAAATTCCCATTAATAATAATAATAATAATAATAATAATAATAATAATAATAATAATAATAAGACCGACGATTGTTGAATATTTAACGATAAATGTTTATGTAAGTAGACATTAATTACAGAAGAGACGAGTGAAATTTTTCTTCCCACTTTTTTGTTACCCTCAAAAAAATTCTTTATTCTAAATATCATTTTGCGCATGTGCGCAGTTTGGTCATCATTTTAGTGCATATTCTTATTCAGATCTCCTTTTCCTATCAGTCTTCTTCTACCTAAGATGAACAAAAAGAAACAGATTTTCATTTCCTCCATACAGACTTGGACACCTGCGTGTATGTAGGCGTATATGTAAGCGTGTGCACACATTTACTCGTGTGTATATAGGAACTTTTTAATGACAACTTCTTTATTGTGTTTATAAAACAAATAACCTTTTATTATTTCGAAGTTTAAAATAGAAATCGCAGTCATGTAGAAAATTTGTTACCAAATTGTAAAATGTTGATTATGAAATATATCTTTATTTAGAATTACATTAACGTTTTTGTCATAATGCTTTGTGTTTGTCAGAGAAGATGACATTTTAACAGCTCGTACAACTTTTTTTAAGCAAGTAGATATCAAAAAGTTGTTGATTTTTATTTATGATCCTTACTTTTTTTCTTTTTGTTCAACCAACTAAGTTTGGTATTCTCATCAAATTAACTCTGGCATGTAGATTTTCTGTCCTTATAAAGAAAAAAAAATGATTGGGGAATCATTCGTCCTATTCCATTTAATTCAGATTAGCTGCTGCTGCTGCTGGTGGTGGTAGTATGCTGTTGTGGGGTTATTGTCATTGTCTTCCCTCGACTGATTTAGAGGGAAAAGAAAGGTGGGTGATAATGACACCAACTGAAGGTGAACATATCCCTAAACCGAGGGAGAGAAAAAAAAAGGGTTAAAGGAGGTAAAAGAAGGAAGAAAGATGTAGGTTATGAAGAATAAACTCGAATCTGGTCTCGAAAAAAAAAGACAAAGGAAATCAAAAGTTAAGAACCAAAAAAATACAATCAATGTTAAAAAAAAAAAAAAAAAATTTCGAGACACTGGAAATTTGTACTATACAATTTTCTACGAGTAAAAAAAAATATAATATTTAAAGATGTATTCATATCACCTGACATTAAAAAAGAAATTTCATGACTTGCATATTTATTTCATTGTTTTCATGATTAAAATTCCATAAAAAGATATTTCTTTAATATTTGAATGTTTACAAAATCTCCAAAACATCCAAAAGAAAAGTAATATCATTACTTCATTTTTGTTTGTTTGTTGTTGTTTTTTTGTTTGTTTGTGTTTTTTTGGAGGGTGTTGTTGTTGTTGTTGCTGTTCAGGTAATATGTCCCTCTTTCTTATTTATTATTAAAGATTCTTTTTAAATGTCCGGTGTTCAGCTTTGTTTGTTCTCATCAAACGAACCAGAAAAAAGTCGAAATGTTCTTTGCTTTTAGATAGGGAATAGACTTTTCGAGGATGTTACATAAAATAAATAGATAAAATAGTTTTTGGTGTTAAATGTATCGACAAGGAATATTTGTTTTAGAATCCTTAAGCTTTTCAGATTCAATTTACCACTTATTTTAAAAAATACGAATTTCATGACCATCCAAGAAAAACATCAAGATTTTTTTTTTTAAATTACTGCCTCTATCTCAGGATAATTGTTACATTAAGTGTATGAAATTTATATACAGCTAATAGAATAAAAGTTGTAAAAAAATATTCTGAGTATGTATCGAGTGTTCTTTTAATTTAAAATATACAAAACTGATGTCTTATTTCTAAGCCTCTAACTAGTTTGACTCGTTATCTCAAATTCTTAATTAAAAGCATTTTTATGAGGTTCACTTCGAAAACGTCTAATTACAGAAATATTCACACAGCAATGCAAATTCAAGAAGAAAAAAAATGTAGGCGTATAAACACCTTATCCAGAAAGGCATGCGCAAACATAGTCACCGAAATTATTTTAGATGTCAAACAAATACACATTCGCTGTCTGTATATAAACTAAGACAGTTAAATCCATTAAAACTGAATTTTTAAAGAAGAAATTGATAATAGAAAACAAAGGAAGAAATGACTCAATCATTTCATATAAATTCTCAATGAATTCGTCCTTCCAACACATTTCATCTGTAAGCACCTTTGTGGACATTTGATAAGTATGGCATAACGCCAAATAGAGTGCAGGGATGAAGATAGAACTCTTTTATTAGGCCAATGTTCGAAGTGTATATGCCTAGGTGCAGCCTTAAAAACATTCAAAATCTTTAAATCGAACACCAATTCCAGGCATTGGCTGAAAATCTCAACGACAGTAAAACGTTCGTCAGGATAAATATTATTGCATTAAAAAAAATCAATTTTTATCCCTAACTCCGAGGTCAACTTAAGATTTAATCTAAAATTGTAATTTATACAAGAAATGATCGTTTGAAATGACCGACAGGAAATTTCTCTTTCGACTATTCATATCGGTTTTCAAGTTAAAAGAAAAAAAAACAGAAATTTGATTTTCTTCATATTTGTATTTATTACCATTTAATAAAGAGACATTTACTCACGTTTACTGGTATATTATTACGTCATCTTTAAACCTGATCACTATCCATTCACTACATGTGAGTCTTTGTGCGATTTGAAGTTCTCAGTTTTCACGTAGAAACGATATAACGTAATTATAATAGCAAAAAAACTAAATGACAAGGTACATAGAGTCATAAATGACAAGGTACATACAATCATGATATGGTACATACAATCATAAATAATATGGTACATACAATCATAAATGACAAGGTACATACAGTCATAAATAATATGGTACATACAATCATAAATGACAAGGTACATACAGTCATAAATGATATGGTACATACAATCATAAATGACAAGGTACATACAGTCATAAATGATATGGTACATATAATCATAAATGAAAAGGTACATACTATCATAAATGATATGGTACATACAATCATAAATGACAAGGTACATACAGTCATAAATGACAAGATACATACAATCATGATATGGTACATACAATCATAAATAATATGGTACATACAATCATAAATGACAAGGTACATACAGTCATAAATGATATGGTACATACAATCATAAATGACAATGTACATACAGTCATAAATGATATGGTACATACAATCATAAATGACAAGGTACATACAGTCATAAATGATATGGTACATATAATCATAAATGACAAGGTACATACAATCATAAATGATATGGGACATACAATCATAAATGACAAGGTACATACAGTCATAAAAGACAAGATACATACAATCATGATATGGTACATACAATCATAAATAATATGGTACATACAATCATAAATGACAAGGTACATACAGTCATAAATGATATGGTACATGCAATCATAAATGACAAGGTACATACAGTCATAAATGATATGGTACATACAATCATAAATGACAAGGTACATACAGTCATAAATGACAAGGTACATACTCATAAATGACAAGGTACATACAATCATAAATGACAAGGTACATACAATCATAAATGACAAGGTACATACAATCATGATATGGTACATACAATCATAAATGACAAGGTACATACAATCATAAATGACAAGGTATATACAATCATAAATGATATGGTATATACAGTCATAAATGACGAGGTACATACAATCATAAATGACAAGGTACATACAATCATAAATGATATGGTATATAAAATCATAAATTGCAAGGTACATATAATCACAAATGACAAGGTACATACAGTCATAAATTACAAGGTACATACAATCATGATATGGTACATACAATCATAAATGACAAGGTACATACAATCATAAATGATAAGGTATATACAATCATAAATGATATGGTAAATACAGTCATAAATGACAAGGTACATATAATCATATGGTATATATAAATGATATGGTATATAAAATCCTAAATGGCAAGATACATACAATCACAAATGACAAGGTACAAACAGTCATAAGTGACAAGGTACATGCAATCATAAATGATATGGTATATACAAACATAAATGACAAGGTATATACAGTCATAAATGACAAGGTACATACAATCATAAAGGATATGGTATCTACAATCATAAATGACAAGGTACATACAGTCATAAATGACAAGGTACATACAATCATAAATGACAAGGTACATACAATCATAAATGATATGGTACATACAGTCATAAATGATATTGTACATACAATCATAAATGACAAAGTACATACAGTCCTAAATGACAAGGTGCATACAGTTATAAATGACAAGGTACATACAATCATAAATGACAAGGTACATACAGTCATAAATGATATTGTACATACAATCATAAATGACAAGGTACATACAGTCATAAATGACAAGGTACATACAGTTATAAAAAACAAGGTACATACAATCATAAATGATAAGGTACATACAGTCAAAAATGACAAGGTGCATACAGTCATAAATGACAAGGTACATACAGTCATAAATGACAAGGTACATACAGTCATAAATGATATTGTACATACAATCATAAATGACAAGGTACATACAGTCATAAAAGACAAGGTACATGCAATCATAAATGACAAGGTACATACAATCATAAATGATATGGTATATAAAATCATAAATGGCAAGGTACATAAAATCACAAATGACAAGGTACATACAGACATAAGTGACAAGGTACATATAATCATAAATGATATGGTATATACAAACATAAATGACAAGGTACATACAGTCAAAACTGACAAGGTACATACAATCATAAAGGATATGGTATATACAATCATAAATGACAAGGTATATACAGTCATAAATGACAAGGTACATACTGTCATAAATGATATGGTACATACAATCATAAATGATATGGTACATACAGTCATAAATGATATTGTACATATAATCATAAATGACAAGGTACATATAATCATAAATGACAAGGTACATACAATCATAAATGACAAGGTACATACAGTCATAAATGACAAGGTATATGCAATCATAAATGACAAGGTGCATACAGTTATAAATGACAAGGTACATACAGTCATAAATGATATTGTACATACAATCATAAATGACAAGGTACATACAATCATAAATGACAAGGTACATACAGTCATAAATGATATTGTACATACAATCATAAATGACAAGGTACATACAGTCATAAATGACAAGGTACATACAATCATAAATGACAAGGTACATACAGTCATAAATCACAAGGTGCATACAGTCATAAATGACAAGGTACATACAATCATAAAGGACAAGGTACATACAGTCATAAATGACAAGGTACATGCAATCATAAATGACAAGGTGCATACAGTTATAAATGACAAGGTACATACAGTCATAAATGATATTGTACATACAATCATAAATGACAAGATACATACAATCATAAATGATAAGGTGCATACAGTCATAAATGACAAGGTACATACAATCATAAATGATATAGTATATACAATCCTAAATTACAAGGTACATACTGTCACAAATGACAAGGTACATACAGTCATAAATGACAAGGTACATACAATCATAAATGACAAGGTACATACAATCATAAATGATATGGTACATACAATCATAAATGACCAGGTACACACAGTCATAAATGACAAGGTACATACAGTCATAAATGATAAGGTATATACAGTCATAAATTACAAGGTACATACAATCATAATGACAAGGTACATACAGTCATTAATGACAAGGTACATAGTCATAAATGACAAGGTACATACAATCATAAATGACAAGGTACATACAATCATAAATGACATGGTATATACAGTCATAAATTACAAGGTACATACAATCATAAATGACAAGGTACATACAGTCATAAATGACAAGGTACATACAATCATAAATGATATGGTACATACAATCGTAAATGATATGGTACATACAATCATAAATGACAAGATACATACAGTCATAAATGACAAGGTACATACAATCATAAATGACAAGGTACATACAATTATAACAATGTTTTTTAAAATGTTATTTGCCTCTTGATTTTGGCAAATTTGATAAATTATAATGAGTGTTTTCTACTTAATATGTAAAATCCTGCATTATCAATATTCTCTATTAAAGAAATAGACAAACGATATCCATTTACCATTTTTCTTTTTCGTCTTCCGTGTTTAACGATTTAATATAAAGTTCTGTCGACACTTCTAAAATGGTGGAAATAGAACTCTGCAGATATTGTTGAGTAGGCTGTATTTATCAAATCGGGCCAAAGCCGTTATTTAATAGACGGTCGACCAGAGATACACCGCACGCGTAAATAATCTGTCTATCCCTCCCGCCTTCTACAATAGTTTCTCCCTGCTTTTATATCATCTAGCACCCACTTCCATTGAGTCGTATAACAAGCTGAGTCAATAGACATTTTTCCATACAAGTACTTTCCTATATTTAGATTTTTAAATGTCCCGTAAAAATATTGCAACTTTGATATCAAAACTGAAGAAAATGACAATTAAAATCATCCATGTGTTTATTTCAACTATCACTAAGATTTCGTCACAACAATAGACTGTATATTATTACTTTAATATGACGATCTCGATGGCGTCAATATATGATGTTTGGTGATGTATAAATACAACCATTTAAATGAATACTACATTTGTTGTTTATGTACTAATTGATACAATGACTAATGAGTGAATTTGCTTATTAACTGAAACTGGTAGATAATTTAGTAAAATATATTCTCTGTTCTTATTATTTGACTTAATGAAAAGTTGTCAATATTTTAAAATAATCAACAAATCATTTTAAAAATACATTAAAAATTTTTCACAACTTCCATAAATGTTCTTATATTAAGAATATAAACAGAAGTATGCAACCTTGTGTTACGTTGACCAAAATTCAAAATAGAGAAATAGAAATATCAATGAATAAAATAAAATTCCTTTCGTGTTAAAGAATAATCTATATTTGAATGTTCCAACTTTCATTTTGGAAATACATATCTTTAAATAGATGATTTTTAGCATCTATTTTCACGATAGCAAACTTTGGATCTAAGGGAATTTTCAAAAGTATCTCACATAATAAAAACGGCTTGTTTTTATTTTATTTATTTGACCTGAGTTTGGTTCAATGATTTGATTGATTGAATGGTTTTCTACTGGGATTTTCTGCTCTTATGTTGAAAATTTAAATGAAAATTTGGCGTTAAACTGAGAGACTCTGATATTTAATTTGACTTTACGTATAAAAATCAAACAATTATAAAAACGTCCGTGAAAATATCTGCAATGGAATATCATCACATAAATTGTAACTGCGATGAAATAAATCTTAATTTAATAAAATTGCAGACTTTTTTTTTCTTACAGACACTGATAATAAACTTGTATCTTTTATCTTCATGGTTGAGTAAATGTTAAGATCAAGTTTAAAATAATAATTGTTATGACGACTATTTCTGCACATACGAATTTGAATCTTTTGCTTATATATTCAAAATTTCTAGCTTCAACATAAATGCACACATTTCGTACACTAATTAAATCGTAGCGGGAGTCAATGGTTTCTGACAAATGATGTGTTTTTACGTTTCATTTTAGAGATAAACGCCGACAAAAACATTGAATTTTTACTAGACATACAAAAGTTTGCAAAACCTGCCGGCAAAGGATAAGGATAACGCCTCAACACTTCCATATCATTTATTTGGACAAAAGAACTTTTGAAAAAATCACAGCTCTTATAATAATTCTCTTCAGAATAGTGTAAATGTTTGTTTTGTTTTGCTTTTGTTTTGATATTTTGCTTTTTGGGAGTCCTTTATTTTCATTTTTCATTTTTGTACGGTATCATACATATAGAGGAAAATATGAAGCATGATCAGCTAGGAACGTTCCCCAAAGGCTTGGAAAGGGGGACTGGAAGGCTTGGAAAGGGGGACTGGAAGGCTTGGAAAGGGGGACTGGAAGGGTTGGAAAGGGGGACTGGAAGGCTTGGAAAGGGGGACTGGAAGGCTTGGAAAGGGGGACTGGAAGGCTTGGAAAGGGGGACTGGAAGGCTTGGAAAGGGGGACTGGAAGGCTTGGAAAGGGGGACTGGAAGGCTTGGAAAGGGGGACCGGAAGGCTTGGAAAGGGGGACTGGAAGGGTTGAAAATCGGAAAACAAATCGAAACCATCCAGACTACAGCATTGTTAAGATCGACCAGAATACTGAGGAGAGTCCTGGAGACTAAAGGGGACTTACTGTCATTCAGACTCATATGAAAATCATCAGCTAACGCTGGTGTTAAAACTAGCAATTAGTATAATAATAATAATACAAGAACAAGGGATGAATTTTAAACATCTAAAGAGAATTATGTAAGAAAAGAAGACTACATTACCATCGTTACAAAACATATACTGGAAAACAGTTAAGGCGGAAACTAAAAAAATGAATAAATTATTTTCACATATCTCAACGAAAAACATCACGGTATTAAATGAAATGATCTATGCAGGAGCGAAATTAGTCTGTGAAAAAATAATGTATCCCTTAAAACCACGAGTATAAACTCAAAATCTGGACGGAAAATTCGACTGGAAAGATAAACAAGAAATCTACGACGTCAAGCAAAAATGACGTAACAAAGAAAAAATGCTTAAACGTGTTGGGACAAAGAGGGAAAAGCAACACATGTAAAAAATACAATGCAACTCGAGGAAATAAATCAGAAAGTACGGGCAAAAGAAAGAAGATTAAAAAGATATCGAAAAAGGGTAAAACAATACATACTAAACAGGAAATTCGAAAAGAACGAGAAAAATTCTACCAACAAATAGGGGGAGATAGCACGAAGACAACCGGATGCAAGGGAAGCTAAGCAATTTTGAAAGAAAATATGGCAACCAAGAAAACATAACAAAAAAGCCGAATGGATAAGCAACATGGGAAAGGAATTAGAAGTACTTGAAGAACGACCGAAGGCGAAAATACATATCCATTTACTCAGAACAACAATAAAAAAAATACCAAATTAGAAATCGCCAGGCCATGATGACATACATGAATTCTGGTTCAAAAAAATCACCTCCATCCATGACAGACTGGCGATCGAAATCAATAGATGCCTACAAGGAGCACATATACCCGAATGGATGACCAAGGGAAAGACCACATTGATCCAGAAAGACCCCTTCAAAGGAACCGCCCCAAACAACTACAAACCCATAACGTGCCTACCTGTGATGTGAAAAATACTAAGTGCACAAAAATGGAAGAGATTTACAACTCGCTAACAAGCCGCGGATTGTTCCCCGAAGAATAGAAAGGATGTCGCGAAGGATCCAGAGGTACTGGAGAGCTACTCTACATTGATCAACACATCATCAATGAGAGCAAAACGAAACGGAAAATTAACCTATGGCCTGGATTGACGACAAAATGGCATATGATATGGCCCCGCAAAGCTGGATAATAAACTATCTCAAAATGAACAAGATATCAGATAAAGTCATAAACTTTATAGATAATCGTGAAAAGCTGAAAAGTAGAATTGGCAGCAGGAGGGAAAAGTTTAGCTGAAGGAAAGATCCAGAGAGGTATATTCCAGGGAGATGCATTATCACCACGACTATTTGTAACAGCAATGATGCCACTCAACCGCATACTCAGAAAATGCAGAGCCGGATACAAACTCAGTGAATCAGAGGAAAAGACCAATCACCTAATGGACGACATCAAACCGTTTGCCAAAAACGAAAAAGAATTGTAAACTACTACACGCAGTGAGAATATACAGTCAAGACCCAGGGATAGAATTTGATATGGAAAAATGCGCCATGCAAATAATGAAAAGCGGGAAACATGACCGAAGGAATAGAACTACCAAATCAGGAAAAAAAAATAGAACGCTCTGAGAAAAGGAAACTGGTAAATACTTGGGAATATTGGAAGGTAACACCATCAAAAAAGTAGAGAAGAAAGAAAAAATTAAAAAAGCGTATCTCAGGAGAACGAAAAAGCTACTCGAAACAAAATTATATGGCAGAAACCTTATCAAAGGGATAAGTACATGGGCTGTCCTCGCAAGATACTCGGGACCATTTTTGAAGTGGATCAGAGAAGAACTTCAACAAATGCACCAAAGAACAAAAAACTAATGACCATGCATTAGGCATTACACCCCAGAGATGACGTTGACAGACTATATGTGTTAAGAAAAGGAGAAGGAAGAGGACTTAACAGAATTCAAGACAGCGTTGACGCATCGATACAACGACTCTAAGACTACATACAAAAGCGCGGAGGAAAACTGATTTCAGCCATCAGAAACAATTCTGATGGCACGAGGATCAGAAGAATGGAAATAATCAGAAAACAAAAATAGGAAGAAAAATAACTCTAGGCGATTTTAAACGACTAACAAATGACATCTCATACGGGAAAACGTGGACGTGGCTAAGAAAGGGAAACCTTCAGAGAGAAACTGAATCTCGTCTAATAGTAACATAAAACAACGCCGTAAGTACAAACTATGTTGGAGCAAAAATTGATTAGACACAACGAAGTAGTAAATGTAGGTTATGTGGCGATAGGAATGAAACTATCAATTCTATAATAAGCGAATGTAGTAAATTAACGCAAAAAGAGTAAGAGACTAGACACGACTGGAAGGAAATGCACTCGGGATTCTGCCAGGAATTTAAATTTGACAATAGGAACAAATCCTGGCAAATGAGACTCTCAAACTTCTCTGAGATTTTGAGATACAAACGGATCACCTAATCTCGGTCAAACGACCAGACCGAATGAAAGTCAAGAAAAAATAGAGAAACTACCGAATAGTGAGCTTTGCCGTCACGGCAAACCACAGAGTGAAGATAAAAGAAGACGAAAAGAGAGAAAAATATCTATACCATGACGGTCATACCAGTTGTAGTTAGTGCACTTGGAACAATCCTCAAAGGATTGGTAAAGAGACTGGAAGATTTGGAAATAAGAAGACAAGTGTAGACCATCCAAGCATTATTAAGATCGGCCAGAATATTGAGAAGAGTCCTAGAGACTTGAAGTGACTTCCTATCATTCATACTCCACTGAAAAGCCATCAACTAACACCGGTGTGAAAAACTCTCAAAGGATTGGAATAATGATAATAGGTGGTCTATAATTTAAAGAACATTTCTTTAAATTATCCCAAAGGCTAAAATAAAAAGAGCCCCGACAAATATTTCTCTAAGTCGATAGAGAAGGAATTCTGATACATTTTAGTGAATGCAGCAAATTCAAAGAAAATAGAAAAATAAATATGATTGTGTTGGGTAAGTTATTCTCTGGGAATTAGATTAGGTTATGAAAACAAGTCACAGGCGCAGAAAATAGAAGCTACCTTTAAAGTTTAGAAAGTAAAATACTTAGACTTTGAAATCCAGGAAGATCATAATCAGAAAATCAGAGTCAATAGTTGTAGATAACGGAAAATGGTAAACGTTGCTGTCACTTAGACTTCAATGAAAATTCCCTGTTACTACAATTGTAAATAATTAGAGAAGATAATAATAATAATAATAATAATAATAATAATAATAGACAGGCGAACACATTAACAAGATACCTGTAGTCTCAGACTGTGGGAAATACAAAAATTACACCATGCGGAATTGCTCCTTAGGAGTGTACTAGCAATATGACTGAAAAATATCACCTAAAAAAGATAACAAAAAACAAATACATATAACCACCTTCCCTCAGGCTAGGTCTCGGGTAAAGATTCGATGAAAGAAACCGAAAGTAAATCAAAAAATTAGATAATAATTATTATTTAGGAAGAAATACAACTCAAGGAATCGTTAACATAGGATGATAAAGAAGCGAATATACTGGTAAACACTCACATCTCAATAAACAAGTGAGAATGTATATCATTAAAGAAAAACCGCTTAACAAATTCTGAAAGAGGTTAGTTATTCTCTAATTTGTTGTATCTATTTTCTGATGCTGGAGTTTTTATACGGTCATTGTTTGATTGTTTTTATACGGCTATTGCTTGATTGTTTTAAAGTATTATCTGTGTTCATTTCGAGAGCTACAGTTTCGTTTCGTTCGATATCAGCTGATATATACTGAAGACTGAAAATTGATATAAACACCAACCAGAACCAATAACACATGTCAAAAAAGCTCTAAGACATTGCTGAACAAACTGATAAAGAGCAATAGACCAGATATCATGGTTAAGGACTATAAAAGAAATTCGTCTATTAATCGATATGTTAGTACCAACTGATGATACCATATCATTCAAAGAATATAATGAAGTAAGTAAATACAAAGTTATGGAAATAGAAACTGAAAAAAATGTGGTGCCTTAAAACTATCACATTATCAGTAAATGTGGAAGCCCTGGGTATGATCAAGATACCTGGCAGTCCGAGTCGAATAGAAATACAAAAAACAAATGCACTTTCAGGAACTGCTCATCTATCAATGTGGCTGAAAAATATTACCCAAAAGAGGCTGCAAAAAATATAAATACGTAGAATCCCTCAGTCTGGGTCTTGAATAAAGACCTGGTGAAGGATTCTGAGAAAATGAAAATAAGACTGAAAGTTAAATAATAGTAATAATAATAATAATAATAATAATAACTGTCCTGGAGAATAAGGCTCACAAACTCCAATGGGATTTTGACATACAAACGGCTCACCTAATCTCGGCCAGACGACCAGACCTTATAATAATCAACAAAAAATAAGAGAACTTGCAAAATTGTTGACTTTGCTGTCCCGGCTGATCCTCGAGTAAAACTGAAAGAAAAGGAAAAGAAAGACAAATACGTTGACATTGCTAGGGAATTGAAAAAACTCTGGAATATGAAAATGAGCTTTATACCAATTGTAATTGGTGCTCTTAGTACAGTCACCGAAAGATTATTAAAGGGACTGGAGGACTTGGAAATAAGTGAAAGAGTGGAGACCATCCAAACGACTATATAATTGAGAACAGTCAGAATATTGAAAAGAGTCCTGGAGATTTGAGTGGACTTGCTGTCACTCAAACTTCAGTGAAAGACCATCAACAAACGGTGATGTGAAAAACTCTCAAGGAGTAAATAATAATAATAGAAGTACGAAATGATGTGTAGATACTTCGCTTTTGTTGTGATGAAATCTGCCATTACGAATGTTATAATACTAGCATATGAGGTGAAAGTTCATATTCAATTTTCCCGTCTACGTTTTAGCCAAGTCCTTTTCAGAATAAAACTATTTTCTTCTTAAATATTCATTTATATTTTTCCTTTAATTTATTGATTACAGTTGTTGTTTGAAGGTTTTGATGATTCACCCGATAAAATATGAAATCAATATGATAGATAAAATAATCCAAAAACTTTAAAATTCATAAAATAGTTGTTAAAGATATTATCTCATGTTTTCGGTATAAATTTGAACTCAAGTTACTTAATTGGCCACAGATCCAATAAAAGATTTATTCATGAAATTTGTGAATGAACAAAACTCGAGAAGGTGAGTAAAAGAGACAAAAGAAGATCTTGGCATCGTTTTATCCATGAAGAATTATTGAATAAGTTTCTTGTTTAGATTTAATTTACGTCAAGGGAAAAATCATTTTCGTTTTCGCGGTATAAACAAATAAATTACAGATAAGTTTAAAGTAGCAAACTTAAACGAAATCTTTGATAAATTTTGTTCGTTTTTTTTTATCATTCCAGGATCAACGGCCCCAAGACAATGAGAGAATTTTTCCTAAGTTGTTGAAAATGTTTGAAATAGTGACTTTATGACGTCATAATATCACATATTTTACTCATGAGTAAAAATTATCGAAGAGTCGTATCAATGAGAAATTCATGATTGATTTGGGTTGTTTTACAGGATCGTACCGGTTTGAAAACTTGAAATATTTCCATGTTGTATGGGCAGTGAAATAACTAATTTCTTCATTATATTAAATTTAAAAAGAATTTATAACTAGATTTATTGATGCTGTAATTAATTTTGTATATGGAGCTCAGCTGACAAAAAAGATAAATCCCGAATTTTAACTTAGACGTGGGAACGCCATTCATGTTGCGTGTTTTAAGCAAGAATTACCTAAAATAACCAATCTCTGTCCATATCTTGTTAGAATTCAGAGTTTTCTTTCTTCTAGACCGATTGTGATACCGAGATTAAAGTCTGCCCTACCATTTACTCTTAGCAAGGGGCAGGGTAGTCATTTCGCAGAGGTATTAGTGCTATGTAAAATGCAAACAGCGTTGTTCAGGGTTTGAACTGATATAGCTGAGTCCCCTTCTTACGACAACAGGCTTAGAGCGCCTCCAGCTTAATAAGCAACAAGGCCAATAAAGCCGTTCCCTGAAGTAAGTGGTAAAAAGATGTCTTATAATGAGATGATTCTTCATAAGAAGAAAGTGAAATAATATGATTTTTTCGAGATTTTTCTGATTATTAAACGAGTAGATCATTTCTATATATTTACGATAAGGTGTTTATAAATTTGTTTAAATAAGAACTTAATATTGATAGGATTGATAGAATTGATGTTCTTTATAAGATCTGCTGAGTCGATCAGCTGATTATACATACAGAGATCTGTCCGAAATATATCCATTCCTTTTGAATACATAGAGAATTGGTTGATGCAACTAGGCCACACCAGAAAGTGGATTTTACTACGCATGCGTGGACGCTGTCACGAGCAGGTTTCTTAGTTCAGCAATGCAGACCCAATTAAATTTGACTGTCATATTCATTGCGAATAGACATACGATTTTCCTTTAAAAATAGACTTCCATGGAAACTGCTTGAATGATAAAGATTTTCAGAGATCATGCATCGAATTTGCTAAAATGTTGGTTCTGACACTTTAAACGGTTGTCCATTCAGTGTAATCGATATTTTGGAAAACATTCAACGAACAGAAAATCTAAAAATTGCAAACGGCAACCAAAATGAATCTCGTTGATTGACAGTACGAAGATTGGGTCGATTCCATGGATATATAGGAAATATTTAAGAAATATTTCAACTGACCATTCTTTCAAACTTTGTTAAGAAATTTACGGGGGGAAATTGCATCATTTAAACCTGTCAATCACTCCCTTACACTCACACTCAAACTCACTTAGAGTCAAGAATTAGTTTTTTTTTATGACGTTTGGCTTCTAGTAAAGTTAACACCGTAGTTTAAAGAGAGAAGATTTCAGACTGTAAATAAGATTAAGTATAACGATACGAGACAGTTGATGGTGATCCCTAAAAAGGTCTTATTTTCTTAGTGAAAGGGACACTGGAATAAGAAAGATCTTAATGAAAATACTGTGAGGATTACTAAGATAACATTGCCCTAGGTAGGCTAATTTTTAGTTTATATCAAATGGCAAAACCAATTTCATACCGAACTTCGTATAAGAATTTTTTTTTTATCGAATACTTAAGGTTATCCTTTAACTTTTCAAAAAGGACAGTAAAAAAATTCTTAAGCAATGTCACTTGTCTCGAGTGGTGACTCATTGTGTAAGTATTTTTACCGAGTAGCTACCATAAGAAATCGTATTGCACTGAGACACCTGAATCTCAGCGACGGTAGATGTCAAAGCGACTTACATTAATAAAAGAGAGAGTGAGGGGGGGAAGAAAGAGAAAGAAGGGGAGGAGAGAGAGAGACAGACAGAAGGAGTATAAAGAATATAAAAGGGAGGGGAGATTAAGAAACTCCTGACCTGATAAATGAGAACAAGTGATCAGACAAAAACTTTTCCTTCGAGCTTTGTTGGTCCCACCTTTCTCACAAATAAATCATTTATATCAGACGAATCCTATAACACATTTACATTTAAATAGAAAAATAACCAACAAGAATAAGCTTTACCTTTCTATAATGGCGGCTCAAGTTGTTTTCTTGCTTTTTTTTTTTTTTTGCTTTTTTTCTTTTCTTTTTTCTTTCTTGTTCTCTTTCTTTTTACTCTTTTTTTTCTTTATCATCATTTAGTTTGTGGCCTACTTACTGCCTGTTTTTTGGCACGAAATTAATCTTTTCTCACAAGTTTAAGTTATTCTGTTAATACGAAAGTCCGATTTTTCATGAAAAGGTTTTTTAATTTTTTTTTTTTTAAATAAAATCCATATTTTTTACAATTGGCAATCTTTTTTAAAGGCAAAGTTTTAAAATAATCAAAATGTTTCATTTGAAAAAAAAAATTATTTTGCAAATTATATTATGAAAATCTTTTGAGAAACTAAGGAATGAACAAATGATTCGTGATGAAAATCTTTTATTGAACGGGTTAAGAACTGGTGATATTTATTTTAATCTTTTCATTTATAAATATCTCATCTTGTAATGTTCTGCTAATAAACAATGAAATTCAAGAAATATAAAACTATTTCCTTTCACTTGTACAGATTTTTTTACAATGTAATGATATTAAGTCTGCATTTAAAAGAAATAATGAACAATAAATAATCCAAGTTGCAACGATATTTATTCAATTTTAGTAAAATTGCAACTCTATAAAATCAACGATTGCACTAATTTCTTACTTGTACTGTACCTAAGAAAAGATATTTTTAGAAATAATGTATACAATCTTTTTTTTTTTTTTTAAATCAGGTAAGATGGTGTTTTAGAAGACAAATGCAATTTTTCCTTGCTGATATAAGCAAAAAAAAAAAACTTGTTTGGTCTAGCAGCGTTCCACAGATATGAAATGAAAACTTGACTGACATATATTAACTGCTTTCTCATCAGTTATAATTGTTGCCGCTGTTGCTGTGAAAACAGACATACCATCAACTGAAATATGTCACATAAGAATGACACATACTCACACACACACACACCTATATCTATATCTATCTATCTATCTATCTATCTATAAATATATATATATATATAAGGTTAACCACATCTGAAGATTGCAATTTTCTCCCCCTCAAATAGATTGCATGACACTGGTAGTCATGGGCGCTAAAAACAGAGATAGTAAATCGCGTTTATTTCAGCTTTTATCTTGCTTTGAGTGGCAGTATTGAGCAGTTTCTAGGCCTAGTCGGTAGAGTGTTCGCCAATGATCCGGGAGACCTGGGTTCAATTCCAGGTCGCGTCATGCCAAAGACTCTAGAAATGGTACTTGATGCCTCCTTGCTTAACACTCAGCAATATAAGGTACGTATCAAGAGTAAAGTGGAGCAATTCAGAGAAAGGAGCAGCGCCCTCTCCTACATCTCGGTGTAGTAGCAATTGAAAAGGGAGCCTTCTGGTCACCCTCGACTACGATCGCTATCTTTACTTGCTCTTTTAATTCTTTTAAAGTACGTTTTCATGTTTAAAATAATTTATTTGCTTTAACGTTATATATATATCTATAAACTGGGAATAATTTGTCTGTTTGTCCTATGTATACGAATAAACGGTGAAACGGATTTGTGTAAAGCTATCATATTTCGCATGCATTGTCTGTGAACCCAGGGAAAGCTTTACAAAAATGTTCGAAGGACTCTCAGAAAGAGATCCATAACAATTTTAAAAAATTATTTTCAGAGTTATCAAAGAATTATTAAAGGCCATGCTGCTGCTGCAATGTACCGTTATACACCAAATAGATGGCTGCAATATTACACGACACAAATAGACGTTCGCAACGCCACGGTTTTCAAATGCAACCTTGCGTTGGTCGGGTCTCAATAGACGTTTGTACTACTACTCATACAAATAGATATTTGCACCACCACGTGTCGAATGGGTTTATACGTGTAGCAATGCGTCAGTCTGACCTCGTGATAATCTCCACGTGAGAAAAAGTGACGAACACACAAAAACCCTGTCTTGGTTCGCTAATACAAAAGTTCATTCGCTACTACAAATAGTCGTCGATAAGAGCGAAACAGTGAATGAAAGCTGAATCGACCGTGTTAGCTAGACAAAGAGGTACAACCTGAGGAGAGAGAGGGCTGGGGGACAGACACAGACCTTTAATTATCTTTCCTGTTTCTATTGTAGTTCTAACCGTGCTTGTTGGCTGGTATCGTCTTCACAGCTTCGCGTTTGGTGTAAGACCACTTTTCAGAGCTCACCCCAAAATGGAGGGGGCACAACTTTCGACAGTCTTCAAATCGTCGTATCTTGGGTTCAACTGACTGTCTTTACCTCGTCGCCAATTTTCTATTCTGCGCCCACCCCCACTAACGATTTTTTCTTCAGCCAATCAGAATTCGTTGCATATTTGCCGCTGATACGTTTCTATTTTTAACCCGGACGTCCACTGCTATCCTAGTCTAGACTTTCCCATTCGTTTCTCTCTTTTTCATATATGTTTCTTTCTTTTCCAGCGTCTCATGATGGATCAGTAAATCTCGCTAGGAAACAACTCCCAATTATTTTACAGCAAGACGTAACAGTCATACAAAATTTACATTTTAATATAAAAAAAATAATGATGGCATCCAGACCTGACAAAAACTTATCTTCATCAGGTCAGTACGAACACTGGATGATAACGAGAGAGAGAGAGAGAGAGAGAGAGAGAGAGAGAGAGAGTCTAAGAAACTCCTGTTTTATCCATGTTGGCGATGATGATGATGATGATGATGATGATTACTCGAATAAACAAAAATATTTTCAAAAGACGGTGAAAGAAGATAATATAAAAATATCATTGTTAAATCTCTTTTCTATTTTATGCATTTATCTTTTCTGTTTTATGTTTTTATCTTTTCTGTTTTATGCATTTATCTTTTCTGTTTTATGTTTTTATCTTTTCTGTTTTATGGATTTATCTTTTCTGTTTTATGTTTTTATCTTTTCTGTTTTATGCTTTTATCTTTTCTGTTTTATGCTTTTATCTTTTCTGTTTTATGCTTTTATCTTTTATCATAAACATTATTGTTTGTGACCATTCATTATAACAATGATTTTGATTATGTAATTAAAAAAATATTACAACAAATTCACCACAGATATTGCCATTTTTTTTTTTTTTTTTGAAAGAAATTAATTAGGAGAATGGATTTTTGACATTTCTCATTGTGTCAGCGATTCAAGTCTTGACCTCTTACCTGGCGTAACTCGGTACATCAGCTAGTAGACATATAAAGAAAAAATAATAAAGAATCGGTTTTTCCGAGTGATTGCTGTGGATAAATGCTAAATGAAAGCAATCAATGCTAATATAAATATTTTACTCTAAATTTAAATCAAAAGTGATGATTATCAAATAATAGAATCTATAAGAATCTATAAAAAATAGAATTTCTTGAACAATTCTTAGTTGACTGACAACCTTAATAAATACAAAAATAACCTGTGTGCATGTCTTAAGATAATGTCAATAGATTTGCACTGATTCAGTCTCCATTTTTTCTCATTAGGATAAGATGCATCAAGAGACGGATAAACGTGAGGTGAAAATTATCAAGCAGATTTCCTTGCAAGAAATCCTGTTTTCCTTTCATCATGAGAATTGGATTCCGGTTCAACTTCCTTTCTCCACTGTTTTTCTTTCGAATGGTCAACAGTTTTAGTTTTGTTTTGTTTCGCTTTTTTGTTTTGTTTTGTTTTGTTGTTGTTTTTGTTTTTGTTAGTTCGAGATGTTCAAAATTCGTTATGATGAAGATTTTTATGAGAGATTATTAAATCAATATCTGTGTGTAAATGCATAAAATCACTGCCAGAATTTATCAGTTTTTGATTTGGTTGAGTTTTATGGTATATCAACCATTGTAGCTTATTTAATGCCAAATCCTCTTGATACAATTATATTAAGTATATATATGATTTATAAACATATTTTGAAGATGACATTCTTAAACGATCGTGAATTATTTTTTGCAAGCGATTAAACGGTTTCAAGTATTGCTATATAACAGTGACCATTTACCATCAGTCATTTGTTTGCACACAGTTTGTTCTGTTTAACCCATCGATAGGACCCTATCAGGTGCTACTACCACTCCGGGTCAGAGTGGACCTGGGAGCAATGGCAATGAAGGGGTACTCCATATTCCCCAAATCTCTAGCATTACACCCAATCAGATTGTTTAATGTCATATCCAGGTATCTTACCCCTCTGAAGCGATGCAGTCGGTGCCTCAGCCTACTGGGCTGAGAATTTATCTGTGTATAACTCAAATTTAAGAGAAAGGTAAGAAAATCCTTTTCAAAAAGCAACTTTCTCTGATTCCCTTAGCAGTAATTGTTCTGCGTAATGGTAATCGATCTTTTGAAAGACAAAATGATTTTTCTATCATTCTTCTCTTTTATTAGTAAAAAAAAGGAATGAAATTCTTTTGAATCGAAAGGATTTTCACGTTGAAATCTTCAGCGTACCATTCTCCAGGAAAACTAACACATATTTTCTTCACTAATGAATTCCCAACTGTCAATATATATATATAGTCATCCACAGACAGATCTGTTTCGTTCTATCAGAACTCATCAGTGTGGCTAGACATTAGCTTCCGTAGCTTGGATCGAAACCCGGTTGACTCAAACGTCAAGGCAAGTCTCTAACCCTTCAGCCACGAGGAGCCATTAGCAGGGAAGTAAATTTTAAACGGTTATGACTCACAATTACTATTGTTTACATACATCCGTTCAATGGCTACCGAGACCTCAATTCATATATGAAGAGGCTTGCAATAAACGCTAATGGCAACACGATTACTTCTTCGCCAGAGAACTCAACCTTACGGGGGTAGGGGAGTATATATATATATATATATATATATATATATATATATATATACTAAATACTCACTAAAATATTCTGTGATGAAATAAATAAGTCATCATAAGTTAGTTTATGCAGTTCATTTAATTATGAATATCTGAACTAATATATGATATAACAAATCATTAAATGTTGTTCATCGTTGTTTCGAAGATGTCATATAAGCAGAATGAAAGATAAAAATGAGCTTATATTCAGCAGTTTGTGTGTGTGTGTGTGTGTGTGTGTGTGTGTGTGTGTGTGTGTTGCCTACTCTATCTTTAAGAGTAATAATTCTTTATCCAGAGAAGAAGAAAAGGCTGACATTAGAAGACAATTGTAAATGGAGAATATTAAGTGGTTTCGACTCCGTAACCAAAAAGATGATAGACTCAAAGCAGAACAGCAGGAAACATTGTCTAAAAATGATGCTCATAGCTTAAAATTTGTACTTGTAAAATCTTGTCTACTTCATGGTCAATGGTCTTGATTGATGAACGGTATGGTTAGCAAGTCACTATATGTGCTATATCGTTTTCTCGAAGACCTCGTAGAATAAGCAGAAAGAATAATAAAAATGAGCCTATAATACAGTCTGTGTGTGTGTGTGTGTGCGCGCGCGCGCGTGTGTGTGTGTGTGTGTGATGTTGACATGAATTTATTTTTGCCGGTGAAAATGTTGCTTTATAATTTTCCTTCTTTTATCTATTATTGTGATCGTTAACAGGTTTCCTTTTCAAACCAACCCCCACTGTTCTATAATGAGCTTTTTTGATTTCAGCTTCTCATCTCACAATTGAATTTGACATTTAAAAAGCAGCCTTTCCGCTGCAGTTGTTTCACTCTATCTGATCTTATTTTCCTTCACATTTTCATCTTTGGTTTGGAATGAAACAGTATGGACATGTTAAATGACATTTTATTCGTTGGTTTGTCAGAAGGCTGCCGGCATTATGGCTATTCTCGGTCTCTCTGTCTCTCTCACTCTGTATCTCTCTCTGTCACACACACACACACACACATATATATATGTGTGTGTATATATATATATATATATATATATATATATATATATATATATATATATAAGGGGCTCTAGTCTAATGACAAATCTCTGCTGACTTGTAGGTACCCTTTGGCGGGAAAAGTCTAAGAGAAGTTACTTTGAAATAAAACCTGCTGTTTGCATAGTCACCAGTTATCATACTTTAGCTATGTGAAAATCCAAAGAGTGGTATCAGTGTCGTACAAGCGCATGTCACAATAATGCAATATATTTTACTACCTCATCACGTATATTTTCTCAAGATGATTTAGTTATTTATCAGGATGTTTGTGTTGTAATTGTGGTGGTTATGTCAAAATGAGGTTGTCATAATATATATATATATATATATATATATATATATACCGAAATATCAACAAAAATTGAGGTAGTTGTCGACTGCATTTAATCCTACCTCACTTGTAAAAATGAAATCCGTTGCGTGTGTAGCATAAGGTGATTGTGTAGTTGTGGCCGTGTAGCTGTCACGACTATATGAACTGTACAGAGCTTAATGCCATTTGATCACTGAATTATCAATCCAGAAATAGTGGCAATTTTTTGGATTTTTCTCAGACAACATAAACAAAGGTATACCAGAAGAATTTGAATTTTGGGTAGGCATTATAGACAGGTGAAAACTGCGGGTACCCGCAGGTAATGTGAGAATTGAACCGCTGGTTGCAAAGATGGTAACCAGGGAATATTTGCATCAAATCACATCCCAATTCAACACTGGTACAACTCATCAATCATTCTATGTTTCGTAATCGTCGACTAACAAAAGGCCATTGTTACTGACATCATGGCATCTGCGCCTCACAATAGACAGAGAAAATCACCATATGGTGTTGCCTGGTTAGATGAATTACGTTTCCAATTCTTTCAGGCAGATGGTCGAGTTTGTGTGAAGGGGGCTGTATGAAGTTGTAAATCCAGCCTGTCAAAAGGTCTTGTGCAAGGTAATGGTGGCTTCGTAATAGTTATTTACAGATGTTGCTACAGACCATTTTTACCCGGTTTCCCTGTGATAATAATTTGTTCCATCAAAATAATGTGACTTCATTGCAAGATAATGCAACCCAACCGCAAAATATCAAGAAGTATAAATTATGTTTAATGTTGATATATCTTTTCAAATCAACTAATCAAGTACAATTACAAAATGTAAACATTTTATCAATCTGCATTTTCAGAAAATGAGAAATTCTAATCCCTGTTAATTATGAAATATTACCACATCCTACATTTCTTATCTTCACTAGAACATAAAGGAATTTTTTAAATGCTTTCATCACCCAAATACACACACATACATTATGACGAAATAGTATTTATTCTTTCATTTTTATACAAATAATGTCACTTCTCAGGTCTATATCTAATAATTGTAAAATAGAATTGAAATATACAATTTAAGTACAATATCTTTTTTCTTCATTTTTTTGGCATCTGTCTATCTCGTAAGATAATGGTAGTAACTAGATCGGTCGAGATCAGTCTCGTTAAGAGTGGCTCAACCAACCGATACTGGCATAATAGTCTCTGCTTCCGGTAGACAACGTTGCTGTGTGGACTGAAGGACTGGGTTCGCTGGTCTTGCCTGCTTGTATTCATTTCTGTCCTCCAGCGACTGGACGGATCTCTTCTTATAACCCGCCCCACGTCTATAATTTCAGAATGATACCAGCCACTGCAGAGTCGTCTGCAATCAGTTTCCAGCTGTCTGGGTAAATGTCAGTATGTTTTTGTTCAGGCTTGCAGACGTCTTTGAGGTACTGTGCTGCGCGGCCTGCTAAACAGTATCCTTCGGCCATCTCGCAGTACATGACATCTATAAGTATACGATCATTCTTCATATAGTGAACATACCTTCATAGCCAACGCTGACAGGGGAGGAGATGCATTCAAAGTATAAATTATCCAAGGATTTGCTGCTATACAGCAGACTATTAAAGACGCACGCCTGGTGCCTTGCCTATGATGTTCAAGGTCTCACCCTCTTTTTCTGAATTTAGCCATCGTGCTAAAGTCTTCGGCAATACGTTTTTCGATTTCCCTGTCGATCATCAGGTAACAGTTGAGCCCAGTTAAGTGAGGTAGTCAGTGACTTTAAGCACTTTATTGTCGATACTGTTTGATGGTTTTGTGACCTTGTATTGATCCATGAGACAATTTTTTTAATTGATAACCCCCCCTCTCACACCAAATTCTATCGGATCAGGCTCAAGTTTAACAACTCAGTCATTTTTAGTAAATTACTTGACGTCAAAATGAGCAGAGAGTTTGAACATGAAGTTCAATAGCAGCAAAACGAATCATTTTTTGTGTTATATTCTCATCGGGTGATGAGACAACAGCCTACATCCCCTATCTACCCGGCATGGCTATACTGACGACAAAAAAGGGAGCACTTGGCATCACATTTGGGATTGGCTGAGTTGTATGAGTTGAATATTTCATTTGGGACTGGCTGGTTTGCATGAGCTACCAAAAACAAATCAATTCTTTTCTTAAGAAAGAGACGTCCGTTTTCCTTCAGTCAGATTACAAAATCAATTGCATAAAGTAATTATCTATAATTAATAACTGGATCGATAAATATACAGACATTGATCGTTCAGATCCGTTAAAAAGTAATTTTTATACGAAACATTCAAGTATGCATCTAAACATCCTGCAGTTACCCAGGTTGTTGTTACTGGATGTTACAAGATTTGTCCATGGATCTAGAGTTTTGACATGATGTTACAAGATTTGTCCATGGATCTAGAGTTTTGACATGATGTTACAAGATTTGTCCATGGATCTAGAGTTTTGACATGATGTTACAAGATTTGTCTATGGAGTCTTCACATGATGAATTTGATAAGCATGCCTTTCAACTTAGATTATGAGATTAAAATGTATCTGATTGTGAGTCTCCAATTCAAGTGAATTGGGGCTCTAGTTCAAGTGATTTGGGGTCCCACAAATGGGTTAGTCTTAGAGAAAAGCTTTCTTTCTTCTCTCTCTCTCTCTCTCTCTCTCGCTAAATATATATATATATATATATATATATATATATATATATATATATATTACTCATTAACCTTGTTCATTTGATCGGAAAAACAAAAACAAAGAAAATGTGATGTGATTGGTTATAAGATTCTTATATGATAGCAGAGAGAGAGAGAGGGGGGGGTTCTCTTGGGGTCACTAATCGAACCTCAGCGGTAGACCCGCTCAGTCTCGCAGATCAGGGTTACAAAAAAAAACAGTGTTTCTCAACGGAGAAACAAAGTGAAATAAACGTCCGGTGACAGTGCTAAAATTCTTGCGAAGCAGTATTTTGCAGTAATGCCAATAAAAATTGCACGAGTGCTTAGAAAAAATCACTTGTTAATTTTGGAGAAATGTTATAGAGAAAAAAAATGCAAGGAGATGAGTGAATGAAAAGGAGAATGCTAACGAGATCATGTGACAGCAAGAATTTCTATGTTCATTTTTCAGTTATGTTATAAGCAAAGGAAAAACAATGGGTAACTTTACAAAGGAGATAATATGACAACAAGAATTTTTTCATGTTTAGATGTGTGTGCAGTAGAAAGAATTGTGTAATCATATCCGGGTTTTTAACAGCGTATTTAATTGTTTTTCCAATATGCACACATTCTGTTCTAGTTTGGCGTATAATAATATTCGTATTTCTGTCAGATGCTAATGATTTATTTGGTATATTTCAAGTCCGATGGTATCATGTAATTACAGTTGCCGGAATTCTTGTTATGTATCAAATGTTGTAATCGTTTGGGAAAAAAATCCACTGATTGAAACATACGTGGCTACCACTTGAAAAGTGAGTCTTTATCTGGTTTAAGACACTGAGAGCAGATGTCTTGGAATCTTTGTATAAAGAAAAGCGTCTAGTTGAATTTCTGCGAGATTCCATTTTCGTCTTATCTGTACATCTGGCGAGACACGCCTTCAGCTATTCCCCTCATTAAATTCCGCATCCTTCTACTGTTAATGGATACCAAACAGGTGACAATAAAACATCCATCCTTTAACTGAGTCTTTTCTTCAATATCTTCGTAAAAAAACACAACCTGGATTGATAAATCCTCTTTTGGCGTCAAACAAAAAGTTAAATTCTATTTATAATCTGCAAAGTAGAAGTCAATTCTTTATTTATTTTGACACTTTTTTGTTGATAATTTGGTGAAACTAAATGTCGGGAAGCCAAACATTTTACCCACTGCCTCAATTTTTGTGATGAGTCCTACGCATGACATTAAGAAGTTGTCCTATCAGTAATAATCTCGCAGAATCTTTGTTATCGATTATGTTACGAAGCAATTGAATTTGGCAGGTTGAATGTTCAGCTTTCTTTATTGACTTTTCTCTATTCTTAATTGTTATTTCCACAGAGAAATAAGAAAAGAATGACTGATAGGATGGAATTTTAATTTTCATGTGTCGTTATTTGGTTATGTTCGTATTTACTGAAACCCTCTGCCACGAGTCAGATTTGACACAAAGTCAATTTTTTAAGGGAGTAAAGTTGATTTAAATACAAAGTTTTACTTCGCGTAAAACGATTGTCTAACCAAGGCTAAAGAACCTAATCAGCTCAACTATTTACCTTTTCGCTGGAGGAAACAGATGAACTTTTCCTAAGGGCATAAACGCCAAGTGCAACTCAAACGCACCTTGTTCAGGATTTGAACTCGAGTCACTGAATTGCTTTTCTACGACAATAACCGTTACACAAAGTGCCCCTCCTAATCTTTTAGTTGCACAAAGAACTGTTGTAAACCTCACTTTGAATGTATGAAATATTCAACCATCGAGTCCTTGGATGTAGGACGTTTGTGAGATCCATACGGCATAAATTCCGTAAAAATATTTTTCAAATCCTTCTTTTCTGTATGTTTGCCAGGTAAACTATATCATTTTGATTTCGATTTCTAAATACATTCTAGAAATCAGGTCACGGCTATTTTCTGCTCAAGTGTAGTGATAGTGTTATCATACACTTGTTTCCTAAGAACATTTTCGATATTCAGTAATGAAATGACACAATACTCGGAGAAACGACACTATGAATGTTGTTGAGGGGTGTAAGTACACCGTTCAACATATATTTGACATCCTCTTCAGAATAATCATAGCCGTCTCTTCAAAACAAGCTTGGAATCTTTCTTAAACAATTTGCCTGGAATACCATTAATTCCTGAAACTCTGTTTTCATAAGCAACGTCTTTTAATCTTCAACTATTATAACTCTGTCAATTTAGGAATTACTTCGTGTATTCCTGAAAAATATTACTGAGGTATTCCTTAAGTCCTTGTCCAAGCTCCCATGAATTACGTCTCTTGTTGGTCTCAGGGAAGAATAAATCAAGATCATTACTGGGAAAAGAAGTTTTAACAAAAACCTTACCACAATTTTCTACTTTATTTTTCGTTTTCCTTTTTTTTTTACTTTCTTAAGAAAATTAAATCTTGATTAAAAACAAAAAGAAAGAATATTTGCCCGAACTGCCAATTTACTCTATGAGTTCTTCAATGTATGTAAATAATCCAATTCTGCATAACCCTGATTGATTTCTATGGTGCGTATATGAAGTACAGATTAAAATAATTGAGCAATAATTAATTCTATACATAATTATTATTTATGCGATAAAAAGAAATTGTTTTGTGCTTTTGATAATATTTTATACAATTTAACATCTTTATAAAATACAGTGTTTTACTACAAGTTGGACTCTACTTTCTACAGTTCATTGGTGTAGCTGATACGGAACTTAAAAACCTTTCAGCTATTATTTATCTGACGTACTCGTGAGCTGTATTAGCAAATTCTGAACGTGATTAATGCGTAAAATTGTATCTATTCAGCGCTGGTATTAAGTTCTTCTTTTCATTCATTACCTTCCTTTCTGATAAACGCCAGTACACTTTTTAAGGAAGAAGGAAGTGTTCGTTAAGCTTGAACGTGGCATTCAAAAAGAGGCTGGATGAAGACTAGTAAGAGGAACAAAAGAAAAAGATCACATCACGTGACTTCTACAATTCATCTTTTCTCCCGCTGCTGTTTTACTCTTCTTTTTTCTTTCACGTTGGTAACTGGTAAACTTTCTTCATCCCATCCTGACATACATCTACAATTCAGACTCCTTTTCGGTCAGGCCTAGAACGCCATTATCTCTTTTATTTTTTATTTTATTTATTTTATTTTATTTATTTATTTATTTATTTATTTATTTATTTATCTTCTTTTTTTTCTGGTTTTGCTCTCATTTTCTAGTGCTTTCTTTTACGTCATCATTGAAGGCAATACGTAAATAGATAAATATGTTCACTTTAAAAGTATAAGAAAATATGTGGTACATGAGACCCCTCCAGCATTCCGACGCACAATTTTAGGATAGGAGGATGGAGACTGACTTGTTGACTGACTTATTTGCATACTTATAATAATAATAATAATAATAATAATAATAATAATAATAATAATAATAATAATAATAATAATATCATCACATAGTTCTGTCAGTGTTTCATTCTGTTATCAGGACAACAACACAACTCAAGGACGTCATCACGTATTCTTTTAAATTGTTGCATCTAAGATTAAAGTTTGTCGCCATCTTTGATTTATTTGGTTTCTTATCAGTTTAATAAATTATGAACTTGTAGTTACACCAAAATAATGTTTCCTCGTTCTTTTCTTTTTCTTTTTTTTTTTTCTTTTTTTAATTTAAAATGTGTTAGTTTATTTAATGAGGCAATATTTTCCCATCTGTTTGAATGAAAAAAAAATCGAGCAATTCAAATATTTGGCAATGATTTATTCTCTCATTGGTTCAACAGCAAACGCGTAAGATTCAAAATTCGGAAAATGCTTATCTTTCTTAAAATCTCTCAACTTTTTATTTGACTTTTATTAAAACATTTCTATTTGGACATGATAGTGTTTGAATCACGTCTTTTGATTCAGTTTTTCTTTTTGAATTGGCACCAAAAGAATTTACCTCGGCATAGCCACTTACGATTTAGTCATGTTCTGCTGTAACAAATTGAATATTTCTAGGTTTAAATTGAAAATTTAAAAACTTCCGAACAATCAATATTCAGCCTTCGTCCGTTTCTCAAGATTTATACAAACAAATTCCATAATTATTTTTAAAACAATTTTCTATGAATCTGATGTAACTGTTACGGTAAAACATGTCATCATACGAAAAAACTTTTAATTTCAACGACTCAGTTATCATTTTACAGTCAAATCTATTAAGCACGTCGTCAGATATCATTATCCAAATTATATATAAAGATATATAAAGTAAAAGTAAAGTTAGCGATATATATATATATATATATATATATATATATATATATATTTACGTGCATGTTTCAAAATAATTATGTTCTCAATTTCACGCAAGAAATCAATATCAACAATAAAATCCCATTTCTTGATGTCCTAATAGTCACAAGCAATATTGACCGATTTACAACCTCCACATATAAAAAATCTACCACCATTAATCCCTGCACCCTCAATTTCCATAGTGAATACTCCTTCTGTTATAAAAGAACAATCATAAAAACACTTATTTCCAGAGCTAAACTACTATCTTCATCTCAAAACTATCTTCCTTAACGAACTTAAAAATATAAAACAGACCCTTATAAATAATGGGTTTCCCAACTACATTGTTAATACAGAAATTAACTATTGCATTTATAAAACTGAATAACATAACATAGACGATACCCTAAATCATAAACAATCAATAAACCTTTAATACAATAACCAATTTCATAGTAATTATAAGATAGATGAATATATACTAAAAACCTTATCCAAAAAAATGTTCTCCCTACCGATCCTACCAAAAAAATAAGACTTATCATTTACTAAAACAAATTTAAAACCTCCAATCTAATTATTTCCAATAAGTCTTTCTCCTCCACTAAACTTCTTGATATGACAAATATGTATATATGTTCAAATGTCCCTTGGGAGACTGTGTTTCCAATGGAAATTACTACTTGGTCTTACCACTACAACTCTTTCAAAATGGCTTGTGATGCACCTTAATGATTCTAGCTCCATAGCCTTACATCTTAAAACCTTTTCTATTCCCAAATTACACACACACACACACACACACACACACACACACACACACACACACATATATATATATATATATATATATTGAGAGAGAGAGAGAGAGAGAGAGAGAGAGATAAAGAAAGAAGGATAGATGCTACATCGAAGAATTACATATTGAATTTGACTATTTCAAGTGGCCATACACATGCAAACACAAATGAAGAAAATATTTTGTTGAATTTTCATCATATTTCAGATGATAGTGTAATGTATCTGAATTTGTGCCTGTATGCACGAATCTGTGTGTGGGGGGGGAGTTCTAACTAAATCATCACAAAGTTCATAAAGTACAGATAAATTTTATCGAAACAATATGCAATTGAAAACCTTAATAAGTGTTATTCAAAACATAAGTGCATTAACTGAATAACAACTACTTTCGAGATCTTAAAAACATCATGTTACTATCATTCAATTAACGTCTTCCTGTTTTTTATCCCAAGTGTAGATATCGTTTTCCGTTATGATTAACAATCCATACATATGTAGAGGTACATATGCACACACAAACTTATACATCTTTTGTATCTTGTTTATCTATTAATTCCATTTTGATTGATATGCTCTCATAAAAAGTTGATGGGTTTTTTTTGTTATTTTTTTTCTTTTTGTTTTCTTGTTTTTATTTTTATTTTCATTAGCTTCCACCTCCTGCTCCTGCTCCTCCTCCTCCTTCCAATTTTTCTTTGATGACAGCTGAACGTTGATACATATTGATAAACGTTATGATAACTGCCTATTAAACGCAATTATGTGCGCAAGTGTGTGTGAGGCGGGGGGGGGTTCATGATGCGCACATGTATACATATTGTTTGTTTTCTACTAAAGCCAAATTTGGCAATTGCAATTTCATTCATACTTCTCCTCCCCTTCCTCCTCCTCCTCCTCCTCCTGCCAGTGACCAATGTGTTTTCTTGAACAAATAAAGCATAAATTCCCATAATTTTCAGTCGCTAGGGGAGGTGTGTAAGCAATGTTTGTGCATTTGTGTTCCTGTCAATACTTGTTTCGTACTGAAATACTTAAATAATGTTGCTAATTTGTTTTCCTAACGTTTGTGTTATAAAATTGCAAATGTTACTATATTTATGCAATTCCAAATAAGCTAAACCAAAAACATAAACATACTGACGTCTATCTCGAAAGCGATTTTTCTCCTTTGTTTTTCGGTTCTTCTTCTTCTTCTTCTTCTTCTTCTTCTTCTTCTTCTTCTTCTTCTTCTTCTTCTTCACCATTACACTTCCACGAAAAGAAAAACATTCGGATAACACAAAATATGAAGTAGAAAATATCTTTTCCTTATTCATAACGCATTTTATTCTTCATTTTTATGTTCTTCTTCTTCTTCTTCTTCTTCTTCTTCTTCTTCTTCTTCTTCTTCTTCTTCTTCTTCTTCTTCTTCTTCTCTCTCTCTCTCTTTCTCTCTCTCTCTCTCTTTCTCTCTCTCTCTCACACACACACACCCACACCCACACACCCACACCCACACACACATATACTACTTATTTTCTTGTCTACTAAATTGACTTTTTTCTTAGCCTTAAATGAACAATGTTGACGGTCATGAATACAGAATCTCCACACATCGTAACCCAAATCCAGCCGAAGCCACCGATCTGCATGCCACCGCGGTATGGGCAAGGGAACGTCAATCTACCAGACGGAAACGCTTGGCATTCAGCCATTTTTTAAACCGGATCCTAAAGGAAGACCATACGAAAAAAAAAAATGTATCCCTCTGTAAAGGCAACATGACAAGAATGGCCATATATGGCCATGATGAATATGACTTCATGAATGTTTTTTTCTTAAGAACTGGTGAAGCCTGATGAAATTATTTTCTCCTTTTCTTTCTTTTTGTTAAAATTTGGCTTGGATTCCATTTACTTCAAAATATATTCGATTATTTTTTTTTACAAAATAGAGAAAATATTTCAGTCGTAAAATTTGAATTTTCTTGGCATTGTGACTGCCAAAAAAATTGGATGTATGGGATTAGAATCATTTAACTGATTTGCTTGCAATATTTTAAATGATGAAAAAAAAAAAGCAAAAAAACACCGATTTCACAACTCAAGTCATTTAGATTAATTTTGTTAAAAACTCAATTCCTATTTAATTCACAACTAAATAGGGAGAAGGAAAAACTCTTCAGTTATCTGTTCATTCAAAATGTTTAGCTGATTCTGTGTAACTCTTCACTATTATAAACAAATCAACGGTGAATATTGTTTAATGATTCGTATCTTTTAATTGAATTGTCAAGCCCCTCCTCACACGTCACAATCGACGGGAGAATTCTTCATATATCATTATATATCAGTGGGAATGAACGTCTGCAAGTGCATGTATATGTGTAACTTCAAATTGTCAATATCTATCAATTATCCTTTGATAACATTTGATGTTTGAACTTACAGGTAGGAAGAGAAACGAATATCTCTTCAAAACTCTTGCTCAATCGGCAAAGTGGGGGGCTGTAGAATTCACCGACTGCTTCTCTGTAGAGGGGTAAGACTCTCCCGCCAACGAGTGTCAAGTAGCGCAGTCGGCTGGGGCGGTAGAATACACTGACTGCTTCTCTGCAGAGGGGTAGGACCCCCTCAACGAGTGTCCTAGATATGACACTAAACAGTCTGATGGTGAGCTTCCAGCAATGCTTTGGGGAATGTGGAGTACCCCTTCATTGTCACCGCTCCCAGGTCCACTCTGACCCAGAGTGGTAGCACCTGATAAGGGTCCTATCTATGGGTTAAATAGAACTAACGGCATACTTATGTTTAACTGAATTGTTTGATTTAGCTGAATAGCTTGAAATAGAAATATTTTTGACAATTAAACCGTACCGGACATTGGCCTAGGGGTTAGAGTGTTCGCCAATGGCCCGGGAGACCTGGGTTCAATCCCAGGTCGAGTCATACCAAAGACTCAAAAAATGGTACTTGATGCCTCCTTGCTTAACACTCAGCATTATAAGGTACGGATCAAGGGTAAAGTAGAGCAATCCAGGGAAGGAGTAGCGCCCTCCCCTATACATTGGTGTAGTAGCTATCGAAAAGGGAGCTTTTGGGTTACCCTCGACTATGGTCGCCAACTTTACTTTACTTACATTTAAACTGCGTGTTTATGCTAAACTGAATTATTTGAAATTGAACTGTTTTTGATATTGAAACTGTTATTGTTATATATAACTGAATTGTTATATATAACTGCTTGAATACTTTGAAATAGAAATGTTTTTAACAATTAAACTGTGTACTCATGCCAAACTTTGCCCAGTCGGCTGGGGCTGTAGAATACACCGACTGCTTCTCTGCAGAGGGGTAAGACCCCCAACGAGTGTCCTGGATATGATACTAAACAATCTGATGGTGAGGTTCCAGCAATGCTGGAGCTTTGGGGAATGCGGAGTACCCCTTCATTGCCATCGCTCCCAGAGTGGCCCGGAGTGGTAGCACCTGATAAGGGTCCTATCTATGGGTTAAACAGAACTAAACCGGGCTTCTTTCACTATACTGATTTTTGGATTTAAACTGCATATTTATGCTAAACTGAATTGTTTAAAATAGAACTGTTTTGACATTGGAACTGTGTACTAGTGCTGAAATGAATTGCTCGAAATAGAACTGTTTTTGACGTCTAAACTGTGTACTTATGCTGAACTAAATTATCTGAAATAAAACTGTTTGACATTTAACTCTGTGTATGGCCCAGTCAGCTGGGGCTGTAGAATACACTGACTGCACCTCTGCAGAGTATTTACACGTAACTGAATTGTTACATATAACTGCTTGAATAGTTTGAAATGGAAATGTTTTTGACAATTAAACTGTGTACTTATGCTAAACTGAATTGTTTTAAATAGAACAGATATTGTACATAAAATGGATTTGGCGTTAAATAACCTACAAAGGTTGATATGCCAGAAAAACCCAACAAACCAAACCAAACCAAACCATCTTTAATGTCCGTTTTCTTCTTGAAATTCACCTTACTTGTATGATTTAGATATACATTAAAGAGGGGTTTTGTAATAGGAGCCATCCAGATTTAGATATACAATAAAGAGGGTTTTGTAATAGGAGCCATACAGATTTAGATATACAATAAAGAGGGGTTTTGTAATAGGAGCCATACAGATTTAGATATACAATAAAGAGGGGTTTTGTAATCGGAGCCATCCAGATTTAGATGTACAATAAAGAGGGGTTTTGTAATAGGAGCCATCCAGATTTAGATGTACAATAAAGAGGGGTTTTATAATAGGAGCCATACAGATTTAGATATACAATAAAGAGGGGTTTTGTAATAGGAGCCATCCAGATTTAGATATACAATAAAGAGGGGTTTTGTAATAGGAGCCATCCAGATTTAGATATACAATAAAGAGGGGTTTTGTAATAGGAGCCATACAGATTTAGATATACAATAAAGAGGGGTTTTGTAATAGGAGCCATACAGATTTAGATATACAATAAAGAGTGGGTTTGTAATAGGAGCCATACAGATTTAGATATACAATAAAGAGGGGTTTTGTAATAGGAGCCATCCAGATTTAGATATACAATAAAGAGGGGTTTTGTAATAGGAGCCATCCAGATTTAGATATACAATAAAGAGTGGGTTTGTAATAGGAGCCATCCAGATTTAGATATACAATAAAGAGGGGTTTTGTAATAGGAGCCATCCAGATTTAGATATACAATAAAGAGAGGTTTTGTAATAGGAGCCATCCAGATATTGCGAAGGATAAAATGAAACTTACCACATAAGTGTTGTGGGTGTTTTATTTATTAATTTATCTATTCATTTATTTCTTCTTTTTCAAGCGGTCTTTTGTTTTCGTTTTTGTTTTTGGTTATCAGCTTTCATTCGATAGAAAATTCCTTCCAACACGTCTTGTAAAATCTGTTTTATAACTGAATTGTTTTAAAGTGACTTCTCTTCATTTAAGGATAGATGGTACAGCCTAAATTGTGGATTAACCCACCGTTCTATACGTGTTATGTACAAAGGTATATAATAAAAACAAGTATAATAAAAACAAATATATATTTTTAAAATACGTGTCTCAAAACAAATGCAATTCCACTTTGTGGGTAGGACCAAGAATACGACTGCATTTTCGGCAGAGTGGTTACCTGGGTATAATACTAAACAACATCTGGTGGTGAGGCTCCAATTCTTGAGCTCTGGGGAGTATGGAGTCATCCTTTTGTTGCCATTACTCCCAGCTCCATTGTAATCCTGAGCAGTTGTACCAGTTAGAATACTGTCAAATAGATTTGTTTTTAGATTATTAGATAAGAACACGCGAAGCCTTATAACTGTGTATAAACAAATTTAATCATTAAATCATAGTCAATTGAAAGGATATAACTGCATATGAATTATCATTAATAATAATAGTTGGAATCTGTAACTGTTTACAAAATATTTAAACAATTCGTTACTTGAAATGATATAAGTGCTTGAAAAAAACTTTGACTTTAAATAAGACGACAAGGTTGACATGCCGTAAAACTAAGCAATCAAATAAAACAGAGCAGTTTGTTTTTATGACAAAGTGGGTCAGTCATATTGTTAAAACATTCCTCTTGGATGTTAATCAATTAACGATGCCAAATGTAAATTAACTTTAACAACAACTAAAGAAAATATTTTCAAATATTATCTTAAGATAAAAACATTGCTTTATCAAACATATTTCTTATTTTCTTCTATAAGAAGAATCTATCATCAACGTTAAGTAACAATTTTATTTTCTCATGGTTTCCGTTTCTTCAAATCAAATTCAATTAAAATGATCAAATTTTTAAAATTGTTTCTTTTCCCACCGAAAATCGACTTTTACAAAATCTATTTACTCCGAATTTGATATTAGAATGTGAACATTCATTTGATCACAGTCATTAAGACAAAATCTAGTAACATAATATTTTATATTTTGTGGTAGACAATTGATTAAAGAAATAATTTTATTATTTCTTTAATTACACACACACACACATACACACACGAATCTTAGTTGATTACCCTGCCTGTTTTGTTCTTTCTCTAAATTTTTGACTGCTTTCGAGGAGATTATCAGAAGAAAATATCACGGAATCGAGAAGCAAAATGTTTCTTAACATGACAAATAGTCTCAATCCACAGTAACTCCATTAGTCTATATCTTTTACAAAGCAAATGTATTTTAATGTTTGTAATATCTTATCTATTCATTTACCAAATTGTGTAATGTATGTCTATTACATTGTCGTTTATTTTACATCGTTTTGCGGTTAATTTTTTGTTACATTGTCTCGAGTGAACATTTATCATTTTGCTTGTTGTAAATATTCCTTTGTTTCGCTTTCAGTTTTTCTTTGTTATTAAGTTGACTAAATACAATTTTTTTAAATGATTAATATGAGAAAATGCTGTCAAGTTTTACGGACAACACTTTTCTTATTAAGCTTTTTGTAAAAAAAAAAATACAGATTTATTTGTTCTTTCACTTTTCTTTATAAAACTTTGTTTTTCAAGAGAAAAAATGTTTATTAATTATTATAAAGGAAGGCGTCTCATGTCAAATAAAAGAAGGCATCTCACGCCAAATAATAGAAGGGATCCCATGCCAAATAAAAGAAGGGATCTTACGCCAAATAAAAGAAGGCATCTCATGCTAAATAAAGGAAGGCATCTCACGCCAAATAGTAGAAGGCATCTCATGGCAAATAATAAAAGGCATCTCACGTGAAATAATGGAAGGTATCGCATGCCAAAGAAAGAATTGCATCTCATATTAAATAAAGGAAGGCATCTCAAGCAAAATAAAGGAATGCATCTCACGCCAAATAATGGAATGTATCACATGCCAAATAAATAAAGGCATCTGACGCTAAATAAAAGAAAAAAAATATCAAGCAATATAAAGGAAGGCATCTGTTACGTATACTTGTGACGGTCACTAGCAACAAGCAACAGACACACTGGGAGAGAAGTAGTGAGAGGTTGCAAACCAGAAACCCCTGGAGCAGAAAGAATGACACCCCTCTTTACCTAGCCGGTAAACCTTGAAACGGTACAGTTGAACAGAGATCCGCGGAATTGACAGTTGAAAAAGGAAAAGCAGCGTAAACAGTTGTGAAGAAAAGACACGACTAAGTGTATGAAAATGGGCAACAAAGAAGACGCCTGATTGAACATAATTTTCAATGATGTCTATATTGAGTATTCACGTTAAACATCGTTCTTCAGATAAGTCCTATCCGTATATCTTTTGAACTTTATTCATTTCTATGCAATAATTCCTCAACCTGTTGTTGAAATCTTTATTATTATTATTATTATTCATAGAATATCCCTTTCGAGAAAATTCGGGTAAATAGGAGGAATTATAAATTTTTGTTCGTTTACGTACTTCTTCGACGACGTGTCCGAGACAAGGAATACCAAAATCTCGTGAATATCGTCTGGACACGAGAGAAGGGGACATAACACATACCAGGCCAAATAAATGAAGGCACCTCACCCCAAATAAATGAAGGCATCTCACCCCAAATAAAAGAAGGCATCTCACCCCAAATAAAAGAAGGCATCTCACCCCAAATAAAATCCCATGTTTAAAGCCGCTGATTTGAAATTAACCAGCCAAAGGCTCTGAAAATAACGCAGTTTTTTATTTTATTTTTTCTTTGTTTTTGTGGGGTTTTTTATTAGAATGATAATTACTGCATCGGAATGGATTTAAAAAATTTAAGAGATAAAATCTTTTTAAGGAAAACTAAATTTTGACTTAAAAAGAAAGTTTTGTTACTGCAAATTTTAATGATGCAAATTTATTAACCAAAATTCATTACTTTTTATGATATTAAAATGTTTAATAAATATAAAAAAATATTTGAATTTAAAATAAAATCAAGATGCATCTTATGAAAAAGATGAAGACGAAAAATTGTTGGCATTTTGAATGGAATTTTTTTTTCAAAAATTGATGAGAAATTGTTTTGTCACTTTCGTTATGTTCCGAATAAGTCATGTGACCAATGAAATTATTTTGGTGGTGAATTTCAAAAGAGTTTGCAGTTTCAATATCCTCTAAAGTTTACAATATCGTAATTTGTCACTTCCTTAAAAAAAATGACCGCGCTATTCTAGGAACATCGAACTCATAGTTCTTTGGCAGATCAATAAACATGCAGCTTAACAATAAAAAATAGTTTCTTTTTGAATAACGTATTTTCTTGTCAATACAATTAGTTCAATAGTCAATTTCGATCACATAAATCATACATGATATAAGGAAACTTCCAAATCAAAATTCTACTAATAACAATTAGCCTACGTACTGATACATCTATTGAATATGCATATATATCATAAGAACCTCTCTCTCTCTCTCTCTCCCTCTCTTTCTTTCTCTCACTCACACACACACACACACACACACACACACACACACACACATATATATATATATATATATATATATATATATATATATATATATATATAAGCAAAGGATTAAAGGAATCATCAGTAGAGAGAGGGAAAACGATTCTAAAAAATAAAATTGCGAGGGCCCTTTCGTCCGGCTCTATTCAATTTTATCTTTTAGAATTGTTTGCCCTCTCTCTACTGATGGTTCCTTTAATCCTTTGCTTGTATAAATTTTCTTGTACCTCTTGTTTATTAATATATATATATATATATATATATATATATATATATATATATATATATATATATATATATATATATATCCTAAAAGTTTACCAGTCTTGTAATACTTTCCTACTTCGAATATTACATACTTATTAACATAATATTCAGATAGATACAAAGTATAAAGCCTTTTACCTTCATTTATATTCCATTTACAAGGTTAAATGTTACGTCAAAGAAGTTCGTCGAAACCCCACGTTCAAACTATAATATTTGAAGAATTTTTTTTTGTCATACAATTCAATCTTCTATTAAAGAATCTTTTATAAATATCCCCGTAAAATTCGGTGTGTATCTTTTTCAAAGTTAGACGCCATTTTCTATTATAGAAATATAACCACAACTCAGAAATTGCCAAAACCTCCCTTACTAATATTGAATATATAATTTGCTTCTTCCTTTGTCCATATTGTACCATTATGATACAATATAGACTTCAGACAATGTTTGATGATTCTTATCTCTTCTTTTTCAATGTTGATTAACAAGCCAGTTAGCACTTGGCTTTATCAAGAAGATTTTCGTATAAAAACGAATAGAATTCTTTGTTATGCATAAAGGCGCGGCCCATCCTTTCTCTAAACCAGTTAATTCCTTCCAATGTTTACCATATTCTATTACAAATTCGTTCTAAGATGATTTTGCCGATTCGATCAATTTCATTCTGAGAACCCTACATTTTTGTTTAAATCTAAAATTTTCTTTGTAGTTTTCAATTTTGATAAAGCTAATTTTTCCCACTTTATTTTTGAGGTTAGAGATTTTCAAATTTTTTGCTTCTACATTAAATTTTATTTTCCCAACTTTCTAGAATTTTCTTGTGACAGACTGGTGAATGCATTTTTTCAATGCAAGAGAAATTCTGCTTTTACTTTTGAGTGTGTCGTCTTCTTTATTTTTCTGTTATCCATCTTCTAAAACTTTTTGTAAATGAATATAAAAGGCAATTAATTTCAGTCTTAAATTCACTTGAAATTCAGGGTAACGGAACTTGCAAACTCTCATCGAAGTATTGAGCACTTTTAATCGTAAAAAAGGGTATATTATTTGCCACATATCAACCATACATATTAATTATTAAGTATTATTGAAATATTGTGATTGTTGCTTTGCACTTTTATGTATAGAAGGCTGTAATAATTTTGCTGATTTAGCGACTGTTTCAGATCTGATCTGAGTTGACCAATTGTAGATAGATAGATAGATAGATAGATAGATAGATAGATAGATATTCTTGTGGATCCGTTTATAGACATGTATTTGTGATACATTTGTGATAAAGAATCAAGATTTTTTTTAATAAAATAAAAAAAACAGTAAAAAAATACTGTACTTTGAGAACCACCATTTTTAACATTAAGAATATGCAAGCAGTGTTAACATTAGACGTAATTAGTACAATATAAGATCTCAGAGCCAACAAACCATTTCGCAATTTGTCATCCCGTAGATGTGGATATATAGGGCTTCTCATATGCGTTTGTAAATATAAAAATAAATGGGTGTGAACATTCTTTTGAAAATAGAATTATAAAATGAATTGATAACGCTTAATACATGATAGCAAACCCGGAGATTGGTTGTAGTTATTGTCAAGAATTTTCAATTCATTCAAGCAATGCTTCATTCAACAAAAAATGCCTTTTATATATGAATAAATTTGTTTTTTTTTTGGGGGGGGGGCTATCATTTGAAAGTGTTTCATTTATTTTCTGATAAATTATTATCAGGATTTTTTAGCTCGTATCAACCAATTTTCAAGAAAAAAATTTATTTTCACTGAGTCTCACAGTCATTTTTTTCTTCCCTCAACATTTTGGGGTCAATGAGTGAAATCAGCGCATTTGTTATTTAGAATGCGCCACTTGATTCTTTCTTTCTTTCTTTCTTTCTTTCTTTCTTTCTTTCTTTCTTTCTTTCTTTGACTATAACGTGCCATTTACATGTTTTACATTACTTTAAAGTGATGAACATTATCAAAACGGAAGTTTTTAATGAAACCTCACATATTGGTTGACTCTCTGGTCTGCGATCATTAATGTTCATTTGCAAATAATTCTGAACGGTTTTACCACATAAGAGCAATATCTATCATGTCTTCAGTTTTAGTTTAGGGATTTTTGCTCAAATTGCAGTCACTGTTTCGATTTTTCTGTTGGAGTATTGATGTCTGATGTTTTCTTTCCATAGATTTTCTTTTGGTAAAATGAGATAACGAAACAAACAAAAATTTGACGTGAATTTGATATCAAGAAAACAGAGAATTCTTCCCCGAATTTGAAATTACGGCATTTTTTAAATAACAAGCTTTCCAGTCCAGCAGGGAAAAGAAAGTCTTTTGGTTTCCTTTGTCGCATCGAAGAGGACAAGTCAGATATTTGCATTAGGAATTTTGAAATGATTAATTAAAATCAAATTTTGATTCAGGTTGAATTTTCTATTCTCTGGGGAATAAAGAATATGGAATTTGTACCAAAATTTATGAATGTGGTCAGTATTTTGTCAAACAAATCAATAAATGTTTAATTGATGTAATTGGAATATTATATATAATGTGCTAATACATAAAATGCCTTATATATATGTACGTGTTGGGGGATAATAGTTTTCTTTATCATTTTCTTTCATTTGTTCATCTCTTCTGATAATGCAACAGAAATGGAAATCAATGCAATAAGAAAATTAATTAATAAAAAACACCATAATTATTCAATGATGAAGATGATGTTTTCTGGTAACGCAGTAAAAAGTCGACTTTTCAGTTATTTTGATTTTGAAAATAAAATGGCAAAATTCATTTATGTCTTAAATTGTTTTCAAATTGTATGTAAACGAATCCCTAAAAAGGCTGAAGGTCATTATTTGACGACAATAGTAAACAGGTCATCTATTTACGAAAAAGAGTGGCGTCTGTTTTTGATTTGTACGTGTTGACTAATAAATCAGAAAAGAGCATTAATATTATGAATACACTTTAATATGTTTATTATAAGGAATATTATAAAATTTATTTTTTGATTTTTACTGATTAAAGGATATAATTCAATTATAAGAAAATAATCGATTTGTGGAACTTTATACAGTTCTTCATAAGATTATACAAAAAAAAAAAAAAAAAAAAAAAAAAAAAAAACGAGCAACACTTCGGTTTTTCTTTAACACCGCCATGTTTGAATATCACACAAGTTCCATTGGCGAAATAAATAATATTTTGAATAATATTTCAAATGTAAAAAAAAATCCCAAATTAAAAGAATATTGTAAGACATGAATTCTTAGATTCTCTAATTGTTAGATTTTTGGAAGTTAAATAAAATTTTGAATTAAGGTTTGGTTTGGTTTGGTTTAGTTTTGTGGTATATCAACCATTGTAGGTTATTTAATACTAAAACCTCTTTATATTTTTTATTATACAACGTGTGAAAAACACATGTAATACCGTCCTAATCAGCCGCCAAACAGGGGTGATACCACAGTTTCGATAACTAAGGCCACCCCTGGCGCCACCATCAGTTTTTGCCACCGAACAGAGTATGAAGACAAACAGAACGAAAGTTCCCCTTTGTAGCTCAAGTTCTTAACGGTGTTGAGGCGTTTGCTTTCGTCGTGTTTGTGAAAAAAAATCGTTATTAATTGATCATTCATATAACGTACACATTTCACTTCCGCACGTTATGCCGTGGAGTCGCGCGCATTTCATTGTGATATTTTGATCATGACCAAATCCTGTTCGAAGCATGCTAAACTATTGTTTGAAGGCGATGCGACGCAATTTTCAAACAACGACCAGAGATGCCTATTTTTGAAAGCAAGGAAACGACTGAATGCCTCAGAAAACCACGACACCTCATCTCATTTGGCATCACACTACATGTCCGTCCCTTTTCCATACAGTCAGCACGCAGTGACCCGTGCCGACTTTTCTTTCGTTCATGTGCTTCCTCAATGTTTTCTTCCAAAAGGATTGTTAATTCTATTAGGAAGACACTTTTCTTTGAGTCGGACCACATTACAACATCAGACCGCTTATCTGTCCGGGTAATGAGTATTGGAAACTGTAAGGATGTCATTAGATCCGTTGAAACCTTCCAATCACAGACTCCGCTCTGCAATTTCATGTTGGGCGTTGTTTATTTTTTTCTTTACAGAGCATTCACCTTCTTTATTAAACTGAATCTTTGATTCTTTGGCTGTCACAAACTGTTCATTTGTTGCTTTACACATGGTTCTTATCAAATCTCAGATCATCTCTAATTATGTGGCCACTTGTACATCTAGAATGGTTGCGAGCATGCAAAGCGCACATGACGCGAGGTACCTCGATCATTTTAACACGAAAAACAAAGATCTGTATCTATGAATTTCCTCATTTTTAGGTTTGTCTCATTTGGGAGAAGATCGTATTTAGATCGAAGAAGGAATGATTTCGCCAATGGTTCCATTGCAAATAAAGTGTTCCATGAAATTTTAATGGGTTCGATTTCATTCCCCGTTGTCTACACACATTGATAGCTCTGAGTAACAGCAGTGGCTCTTCTATGTTCCTTCTTGACCATTTTGACTTCTTCTATCACCCAACGATTTTTCCCTTTGGGTTTTCTTTGGAGAAGAATTTGTGAGTCGTATTACCCAATCCAACTTGATTATTTTGAACAACTCCCATTATGTTTTTGACTTGCAGACTGGGTGGCCTCAACAGCTGACCCCTTTGTACCAGATTTTATCTCTGGATGCACCCTTCGTATGCACCGTTCCAATGTCGGCATATCCTATTTTCGAAAAGGAACTCTAAGTCATTTTCGCAAGTACTTGTTGATTCAATTCGTTCAATATGAGATTGTGCAACTCCATACATTTGCAGAAGCCACAAAAGGTGGGGGAGCAAAGCATATAGATAACACCAAACCTTCATTTTACTGGGTAGATTCTGTTGATCGATATGAGTCCCGTCATGGTTACTTTCTGAAACTCAGTATTCCTGTATCGATCAGTCAATGGTATTGTGTAAAGCCACCCAATGCCCTTGCATTTCCTTCACTGTGGGTATAATGTCTCCACCAATGTTAAAGTAAATTTCCCTGACAGATCCCTCAACTAATGACAGGCTTCGACTTTGCCTTCATTCTCACCCATGTGAAAAGATCTTGGTATTTTTGTGGCAGGTCATCAGCAGCAATTTTGGAAGGGACAAGAATGGTGATATCATTCATAAAAAGCTGTTGAAGGGGGAAGGACCAGTTGTTCTTTGGCCATCACTCCTTTGGTTGTGATTGAAGCATCTTGTAATATCAATTCCATGGCCAAAATGAAAAGAAGCGGGAAAATCATGATGCTGATCTCAAGTGCTTGCCACTTGGTCGTGTAGTTTTTGACAGTGAATTTCATGAAGGTTAAGTTGAACTATTTCATTATAACTTCCCTAACCTTGTCAGGGAAATTGAAAAAGTCGAAAGCCATTAGTATTAATTAATGTGGAACTGGTGCATATGCATTGGCGAGATCAAGTCACACAACATGGAGTTTGGTTTTATTTCTTTTGGCTAATACTATGGAATGAATATATCATTTGTGTATGCTTCAAATAACCAGGGAAAATATGGAAAATATATATGATTTGTAAATTCATTTTGTTTATAACGTTTATAAGCGAGCCTGAATTCAATCTTTTGCACACAGTTATTAAAAATCAGTTATTTGTTTACACTCAGTTAAATAATCAAACGATTCAATTTAGCATAAATCATTAGTTTGCACTCAGTTTAAATGTTAAACAGTTCTATTTAACTCATGGATAGAACCCTATCAGGTGTACCCCTCCGGGCCAGAGAGAACCTGGGAACGATAGCAATGAATGGGTACTCTGCATTCTCCAAAGCTTCAGTATTACTAGAGCCTCATCATCAGATGGCTTATTGTCTTTTCCAGAAAACTCGTTGGCGAGTGGGGGGGTATCACTCCTTGGCAGAAAAGCAATCGGTGTATTTAACAGCCTCAGCCAACTGGGCTGTTTAATGCTTTTTCAAAAGTTAGCAACTAAAAAATTGTTTTTTAACTTTGCACTATGGCCCAGCGGTTAGAGTGTTCGCCAATGGCCCGGGAGACCTGGGTTCAATCCCAGGTCGAGTCATACCAAAGACTTTAAAAATGGAACTTGATACCACCTTGCTTAACACTCAGCATTATAAGGTACGGTTCAAGGGTAAAGTGGAGCAATCCTGGGAATGGAGTAGCGCCCTCCCCTACACCTTGGTGTAGTAGCTATCGAAAAGGGAGCCTTCGGGTCACCCTCGACTATGGTCGCTAACTTTACTTTTTACTTAGAGACAAAAAGAAAAATCATGAAAACGTTTTAAACCTTTCACTTGAATAGGGTTACATATTTTCATATAATATTTCAAATGTAAACTAAAAAAGAATCAAAAAAGAAAAAGCAATTCATAAAATAAAAGAATACTTTTCATTTTAATTAATAAGTGAAATCTTTCAACTACAAATAAGGACACATTTTGAATTCTTAGCTTACTCCTCTCTTCTTCCTTTCTATTTTACTAGTGTTTCATAAAATCCTTTTAGTCCGGTCATGGATCGAATAATTCTGCCGGTATTATATAATATTATGTGTATGTGTGATTTGTCGTAATTTACTTAGGCCAGTATATATGCGTCTTTTTGAATGAGAGGAAGAACATTAACTAAAGAAATTGTATAAGAAATATTTGTGGAGGTGTTAGGGTGTAACAGAAGAAATATGACCGAATATATGTAACATTATCATTTTTCATGCTGGCTGGCTGTTATGTCATTCTCACCCACGAACAATCATGTTATTAGAAACCTTTTCTTTTCTTTCTTTCCTTTTCTTTTCTTTCTTTCCTTTTCTTTTCTCCGATTAATTTTTCCCAAATCAATCTTGGCTATGATAAAACAAATTTCAGTACGTAAAGTTTTTTCTTTGTTTCCTAGTTTGTTTGTTTTTTGTTTTATGTTTTTTAGGAGTGTTTTTTTATTTATTTATTTTTTCATTGCTGTACACTAAAATTGAATTTTGTGTCAAAGAAGTAGGTGTCTTCGATGTCATAAAACGATGTACATATTTGTCTTAATGTCTAACTCCCTCTTTATGTGGGCAGAACACGACATCAGGTCAAGTTTAAAGTGGAGACCTATAAATGTAGGTGGGAGTGGGGATAAAAATTGCACTGCTTTGTCCTAATTTCCTGACCCCCCACCACCGTTAAGATTAATGAGGAGGTGCAGCTTGTCTGATGTTGGTTATTTTGTTTAATTACTTATCAACAATTGTGAATTATTTAATGCATATATATATATATGTGTGTGTGTGTGTGTGTGTGTGTGTGTGTGTGTGTGTGTGTGTGTGTGTGTGTGTGTGTGTGTGTGTGTGAGTAAATAAGGAAATTAAATCCTAGAGTATAAAGAAAAGTGAAAAAAAAATAATCCAAATTTCATGAATTTATTATAAAAGTCGACGTTGAACGTTTCGGATATCCTTCTTCAAGACTTTAAATTCATGAAAAGTGTTATTATTTCATCAAACATCTATCGCTATTTCAACAACACTTTTTACGAATTCTAAAGCCCTAAAGAAGGTTATTTCAACCGAAACATTTAACATTGACTTTATAATAAATTCATCCTATTTGGATTTTTTTCTCCTTTTCTTCATATATATATATATATTTATTTTTAAATATCCAGTCAGTGCCCAAGGACAGTTGGTGTGGATTATTCTTTACATAGAATATAGGAGGAAAATCATATAAATCTATGAGAGTCATCTGACGAGACGGAGAGTATAGTAATATTCTCCGCCGAAATAAATTTATTATGACGACTTAACCGAGTTTGAGTCTCCAAATTGTACTATATATATGTATGTATATATATATATATATATATATATATATATATATATATATATATATATATATATATATATGATTTTTAAGCCAATAGTCTGTAGGGAAATATTGTTTTTAAATCTTATATCTGTTTAATATATTTCTATTGATACGAGGTTTTCAATTACGTTGTCAGTTTCACTGTCCATATTTTCTACACTCACGGATCTATTAAGGGTTTTCGTTTGCTTTCGATCTTTTCGAGCTAAATTGAATGGTCTTGTTTAATATTTCGTTTCTCGTTAGTTTTTTTCATTATTATTGATGTTTTGGTCTCATATGGTTTTTTTCAATGTCGCATCGGTTTCTTTATAATGGTCATATCTCAAGGAATTGGTCTTGCTTCAAGAACTGTATTTAATTTTAAGAAAATATGACAAGTTGGTTGATTGGTGTTTTATAACATATCAAGTTTTGTCAATTTTTAATGCTAAATCTTTATATATATATATATATATATATATATATATATATATATATATATATCTTTAAAGAAAAAACCAAAGACCGGTTATTTTAGGGTTATAAATTTATTTCCATCCTGTTTTTCGTTTCTGGTGTGAACCAAAAACACGAAGAAAAATATAACAGGCCTTCTTCAGATCCAATGGATAAATAAAACAGAATAGACACGTGGGGGGGGGTAAGGGAGGAAGAGATTTATACTATATATATATATATATATATATATAAACACTACCAGTCAAAAATATTTGGGCCCCCTCAAACATCTTTATTTCTAGTCCTAAAAGTGTTATTTTTAATGAAACAAGTTAGACACCATAATGTTTTTTTTTTATTTATCATACTAACTACAAGTCTTCTTCAGTAGAATTTACCTTTGTATAACCAGATATTTTTTTGAAAAATTGATTTGAAGAGGTTTTTCTTGTTTAGTACTAAAAATGAAAATACCTGTGAAGTATACTATAAGGAGACATCTGGAAACGGGACAAAACAAGACCAAATGTTGTGCTGGTAGACCAAAAGCAACAACAAGAGCAGAGGGCAATTTCATCAGAGTCACCAGTTTATGTGACAGAAGGCTGACCGTTCCAAGCATCACTGCACATCTGAACTAATGTGACAACATCCACTATGAATAGAAAACTCTGTGAAGCTGGACTATATGGTAGAATTACTGTCAAGAAACCACTGTTGTGGAAGCAAAACAATGTCAAAAAGCTCCAGTTGACCAAGGTGCTCAAAGACTGGAAAATAGAGCAGTGGAATAAAGTCCTTTGAACGGACGAATCAAAGTTCAAAATCTTTGAGTCAAATAGGAGAGTCTATGTTCGGTGAAATGTTGGTGAAAGAGTTGCAACTATCTGTACCTTACCAACCGCAAAGCATGGAGGAGGCTTTGTTATGGTGTGTGGGGGGGTGTCACCAATTGCGAAGTTGGGGATATGCACTAGCTGAAAAGCAATTTGAATCAGACCGGCTACACAGCATACTGCAACATCGTGTGATCCTATCTGGAACGTAGTTTGTGGGTCAAGGATTTATATTCATACAAGATAATGACCCAAAGCATTTACTCTGTCAGAGGTACATTAAAAGCAGAGAGGAACCACAAATCCTTTAACTGATGTCTTGGCCATCGCAGTCAGCGGAATTAAATCCCATTGAACCGATGTAAGATGAACTTAACCAAAAAATCAAAGCTAAACAACCCACAAGTGCGGCTCATTTCTGGCAACGCTTGCAGAAAAACTGGCCAGAACTATCTTCATTTTTTCTCCAGTCTTTCGTGGAAAAAATGCTGTCAATTTGTGATGCCGTGATAGCGGCTAAAGGAGGTCATTTTGATTTTATTAGAATTAAGTTGCAATTTATAATGCACAAAAATATTCGAGACTTAAAGTCCCACGGCGGGGTCATTTTGATGTATCAAAAATTTAATAAGTTTTTCGTGTTTTTTTTGGGGGGGGGGGTAATTCGTATTTAATGTGGCTCAGGAAGGTTTGTATTTAGCATAGTAAATAAAATTATTATGGTACTTACCTTATTTCATTAAAATCAACACTTAGTGTTAATAATAATCTTTAGCAAACGATTGAATTGTTCTATTTGACCCATGGATGGAACCCTGTCAGCTACAAACACTTATGGTCAGAGTGGAGTTGAGAGTAATGGTCATGAAGGGCCACGCCACCATCAGATAGAGTTTAATGTCATACCCAGAACATTAAATGGTTTTAAGTATTGCAATTTAACACTAATCATTCAATTCAACATAATTTTTTCGTTCGCACACAATTAAATGATTTCAAATATTGCTATTTAAAACTAATGATTCTTTTCGCTATTATTCATTTGTTTGCACACAGTTAAATGGTTTCAAGTATTGCAATTCAACACTAATAATTCTATTCAACATTACTCAATTGTTTGGTTGCCCAGTCAGCTGGGGCTGTAGAATACATCGACTGCACCTCTGCAGAGGGGTAATACCCCACCCAATTAGTGTCCTGGATATGACACTAAATGGTGATGGTAAGGTTCCAGTGATGTTGGGGCTTTGGGGAATGCAGAGCACCCCTTCATTGCCATTGCTCCAGGTCCACTCTGGCCCGGCTTGGTAGCACCTGATAGGGCCCTATCAATAGGTTAAATAGAACTAACAGCATAATTATGCTAAACTGAATTGTTTCACTAAACTGAATATTTTGAAATAGAAATGTTTTTCACAATTAAATCGTACTTACATTTAAATTGCATGCTTATGCTAAACTGAATTATTTGAAATGGAACTGTTTTTTGACATTGAAACTGCGCTTACACAAAACTGAATTGTTTAATATAGAACTGTTTTGACATTTAACTGTGTAGACAAAATCTGTACTTATACTAAGCTGAATTAGAACTGATTGACTAAACTGAATAGCTTGAAATAGAAATGTTTTTCACAATTAAACTGTACTTACATTTAAACTGCGTACTTATGCTAAACTGAATTGTTTGATATAGAACCATTTTCATAAAAATCGATTTGGCGTTAAATAACCTACAAAGGTTGATATGCCATAAAAAAACCCAAACAATCAACAACCAACCAATCATTTGTTTGCACACAGTTAAATGGTTTAAAGTAAAGCAAAAAATTAAATAGTTCTATTTGATCCCTAGATGGAACCCCAAGAGGCACTACCCCTCCGGGTCAGAGTGGCTCTGGAGGAAGCAGTAATGAATGCGTACTCAAGCATCTCCAAAGCTCCGGGACTGAAGCCTCTCTATCAGATGCATGTCGGTGTCTTACCCAGGACACATGGTGGGAAAGGGGTTTGACCCCTCAGCAGAAATGCAGTCGGCGTAGTTGCCACCAACAGGGCAGCAGCCGGGGAGGTTAAATGTTATTTCGTCGATGCTACAAAAACTATTCCCAATAAACGAAATAATGTACTACAATTAGAAGATTTCTTCATGGAATTTTTTGAACTGCTAGATATATAGATTTTATTTGATTGTATACAATTCATTGATAATAAAAATCCTCTTCTAAAAGTGATGCTATGAACAAAATTGCTTTAATAACTGTTGTTAAATGTGATATTTCGAATCACTTGGATCAAAAACATTTCTCTTAATCACGAATATTTGACGATTGATCGATTGATTTTTATAGCATTCCTCCTTGGTTCACTCTGACCCAGAGCGGTAATATCTATTACTCTTGGGTCCACCCTGACCCGGAGCGGTAGCATCAATTACTTCTTTGTCCACTTTGATCCTGAGGGGTAGAATCTATTACTCCTATGTTCACTCTGACTCGGTGGGGGGTATATTTTATTCTTAGGTCCCTTTTGACATAGAGAGGTAGCATCTATTACTCCAAGGTTCCCTCTGACCTGGGGGTGTGGTATATTTTATTCTTAGGTCCCCTGTGAGATAGAGAGGTAGCATCTATTACTCCAAGGTTCCCTCTGACCCGGGGAAGTTGTATCAATTAGACTAATAGATACTACTCCTCTGGATAAGTGGACCTAGGAGTAATGGATACTAGTCCTCTGAGTGGATCAAGGAGTAATGCCAATGAACTAGAGCCTCGACATCAGGTGTAGTTTAGTGTCATACACAAGACCCCCCCCTCTTTTGAGGAGGTCTTGCCCATCTACCAGGGATAAAATCAGGGTATTTTAAGTCGCCCCAACAGACCATCAGAAATGTTTAGATAAGTGTAGAGTAATGTGTGTGTGTGTTCTATGTAAGCTTCATTAAAATGAACTAGAAGTTTTTTCCTAACTTTTAAAATTAATTTTTTGTACTTTTATTCGTAAAGCTTGAAGTTGCAAAAGTAAATATTTTAAAAAAAGAAAAAGAAAAAAAGAAAAACGCGTCGATAATTGTTATATGATCCCGTTCTTTCCGTTCAACTCGTTTCAGAATCATAAGTGCAGTTTCTGGTATTAAGTTTATTGCTGTAAATTTTTAATTTAGTTTGATCGTTGTTAACGTGTGAAATACGATGATCCAAGCTGAAAGTTTCAATTACGTCTTTTCATATTTTACGTATTTGTTGAGGTAGAATATATAATTTTATTTGGCTTTATGCCGAGTAGCTTAACTGAAAAAAGATTTAATGGACGTAACTTATAAGCTAATTTTTAACAACTTCATCGTAAGAACTTTGTTGACCAAATGTTTTTTTTTAATGTTGTTCATATGGAAAAGGATTCATATATCATTAACCGAAATTTAACCTGTAAATATGTCAGTGACGTTAGAATTGAGTTGTAGGTGTTCATTAATACGGGTAAAGATTGCACCAACAACAAATTATCTGGCTTGTAAATCACGGATGAGAAGATGTGTGCGTATTTCGCAAAGGAACAAAAGCCAAAATGCTAATACGATATTAGCGGTGAATACGAAAGATTTTGTCGAAGACAGAAACGAGGTTACGAGTTGGGGTTTGTTTTTTTTATAGTCAATTGCACACGTTATGTGATTGTTGGAGTCAGGGATACACTTCAATGGATGAACTTGTTTTTTACCGGTTGTTTTGGCTTTTTCGAAGTTGTAATGTGTTTGGTTACGATAAAACAGATAAACTCTTTGAACCCGTGAACCTGATATTTTCGGCCGAGTTCTATTTTCCTGTTTTTATATAAGACTAATAATTTGAACTCAAGATCACATCAGATAAACGACGAAGATGACAACTCTTCACAAACTTTTTTCTTTACCGAATGAAGGAAAAGTAAAAAGACGTTTGAATGTTTTGTACCGCCTTTTTTATGATTTCATCCCCTCAAATACAGGATTTTACAAGGACAAGGGACTAAGGATTTTTAGGTTTAATATATATATATATATATAGAGAGAGAGAGAGAGAGAAAGAGAGAGAGAGAGAGAATAAAAGTTTTCGGTTAATTTATTTAATAGCATATCAATCATCGTGGGATATTTAATGTCAAAGCTATCAGTAATGGTACTATTCAACCCATAACTGGGGCGGGGGAGTAAAGAGGGTCATACCTTTACCAAGGGTATTAATCCGAAAATGAACGTAATAGCGTGAATGGAGATCGAACTCACTTTCTGCAATATCACAGTCTAGCATGTTAGTTACCAAGCAACGGTCATAAAAGAGCATCGATCATAAAATCAAACGCTGAAATTAAAAATAAGAAACAACTGACCCTGCCCATCAACAGAAGCCTCACAGTAACCGAAAGATAACCGGATATTCATCCCAAAGTATTTAATAATATAATATTTATGAATTATTTTGATTTTCATTCGGTAAAGAAATCCAAATTTACGTATGGAAGTCTAAAAAATAATTTTTAGAAGTTAAAAGAAATCTTAATTTGTTAAGCTTTACTCAGGGACTTGGAGTTGCTTTCATTTGGTGAATATTCATTTAAGTATCGACTGCTGCCTAACATCAGTGGTAGGAACCGGTGCTTTTAGTGCCAGACATGAGGTCAATTTCTGAATGGCGCATAGAGACTGGCAAAAGAAAAAATATCCTTTCTATTTATTTCCTCTTTTAAAAAAAACGTTTATTTTACAATCGTTGTTGTCGATACAAAATTTACATATAGACAAATCAATCTCTCTCTCATATATATATATATATATATATATATATATATATATAAATGGATTGTTAGTTTAAACTAAGCAATAATGCTATGTTCAATTCGTTAGTCCTAACTAAGCAATAATGCTATGTAATTATTTTACATGTTGACCTTGAACTATTATTAAGAAACTTAACTGATAATGCTTATTTGAATATGAATGATCATTTTTTGTTGTTATTTTCCTTGGCTTTCGTCGAGCGCAGAGGATTCTGGTTGCTTATTTTACCTGGTGTTACATAGTGGTCACCCTTGAAAATACTAAGTAGGCTCATCGATACTTAACTCCGATAATCTGGCAAGAACCAACACTTTTTGTGACTTTATCGTCATTCATCTTAACAGAAATGTTATCGGTCATATTTCAATTTCTTAAGCTAATAAATTGCTGCCCAAACAAAAACAATTTTAAATATTATTCGTGTTTAAGCAACAAAATAGTACTTAATTTGAGTTAGCTATTTGAGCATATAAATAAAACATTCTCAGGTTTCTATTTAAAAATTAGTCTTATATAAGCAACCATGTGTATATTATGTGTGGATATATTCTTACATTGTTCTTTTGGTTATTGTTTTTTTTGGGGGGGTTGAGTGGAGGGATATTTTTGTTTTGTTTAGTTTGGAGTGGGATTTCTAGTTTGTTTTTTATTCTTTTGTTTTTTTTGGTGGGTGCACGTCTCTCGATCAGGAGTCTCTACAGGGCAGCGGCGACTGAGTCAAATAAAGTGTACACACAGCTGTGGGTCAGCTTGACAGATGCAACAACAACGCGACCACGACTGCTACTAGAGCCATCGAGTCAATCTAGAAGAAGAAGAAGAAGAAGAAGAAGAAAACAATGAAAAAAATTCAAAGATAATTATTTTTATTTCATTTATTTATTCATTTATTTATTTTTCTTCGAGACATTACACTTGACACATTCATATTGTCTTCTTTATTTTGTTTCTAGCTCCCATCACCATCAGCAGCAGCAGCAGCAGCAGATGTCGTAAACGGATTTCGTGATATCCCTCTGCACCGTACGCTAATATATAGACACATCTACGCGAATATTTCTTTAAAGCTACTCAACCAGACACAAAAACGTTGCTGCATTTAGCTGCGCCTAGACAGCCTTATACATGTGTAAAACAAATTTAGTCCTACAGGAAGATGCACATGTATATACAGTTATGTACAAAAAACATCACATCACATACATTTTTTCGTAAGGCTAGACATTTTTACCAAAATATATACTTGCACATATATAACATTTATTCTTAATGAATTTGTTCATATATATATATATATATATATATATACATATATATTCAAACATGAATTTCACCCCTCTGTTGGCACATATATTTTAATGTTAAATTTTTGTTTTCTCCCATACAAATGATGTGTGTGTGTGTGTGTGTGTGTGTGTGTGTGTGTCTGTGTGTGTGTGTGTGTGTGTGTGTGTGTGTACTGAAGCCAATTCAAGGTTCAGTATACATATATATATACAAAGATATATAGGGATAGGCGGGCATGTTCATAAACAACTGTACATTGTTGAACACATTGGGGCTTTTTAACTCTGATCCACACAATTATTCTCTTCATAAAATAAGCTATAAAAACTCGTATCTCTTCTCATAACTTGGTTCTACATTCATGAAGCAAATTTTGACCTACCAACAAATTAACAAATATATCAATTGATGTTAACTTAAAGTATAAAAACAATTTAAACACACACACACACACATTAAGGCCTGTTACTGTTACTCCTTAGCTTAACGTAGACGCTGAGATTTTTCGTCTTTTGAAATTATAATGGGATTTTGTTATTCTTTCTTAGTTTTATTTCCGATTCAAATTTTTTTATTTATCTAATCAATTTAATTAGAAGTAAATATTTTTTCTGTAAATGTAAAGAAATAAAAAAGAGAGAAATTTATATATGTTCATTTTAGGAAAAAATTTACATTTGTATATGTATGTATGTTTGCAGACCCACGTGTGTGTATGAGAGAGAGACAGAGACAGAGAGACAGAGACAGAGAGAGTGCGGGCCCACGTGTACAACTAAATGCGGACCAAGACGAAAAAGAGAAGCAAAGGACGACAAAGAAAGAAAGAATACAATTTTGAGGAAATATGAAATCGGTTTCGCTTCGAAATCACCTTTTATTGTGTTGATTGTAAATTACCTTGGATTTCCTTCTTTATTTTTCGATTCGCACCTACAGTCTAAGTTGATTGCAGTATGTATGTATGTATATTAAGGTCATTGGTAAAAGGTGGGTGTGTTGTTGGAATGGCATATGGTAACCTTATACATTGAAGATTACTGAAGAGCAGGTTTGTCTGTCTGTCTGTCAGTCTCCTGACAAAATGAGACAAAGAAATGAGACGAAGAAATTGAAGAAGGCATCGAGACGGATTACTGGATTTGTGAAAGAGAAAGAGAAGGAAGAGGAAGAAAAAAGAAATCAAAAAGACTAAAAGAAAAGAAACCATGCTGCGTTTCTTAATAAAAGAAATCAGTGCCCGATTCCTATTTCTCATCCATGTTCGGTCTCTCTAATACTACCACCACTGTCAGCCTGCACTGCAGCCACATGACAGCAGCTCCCTCGTACTGTTCGGCATGCACCAGAAGAAGAAGAAGAAGAAGAAGAAGAAGAAGAAGAAGAAGAAGAAGAAGACCATGTTTACCTCGCCTGTAAAGAACAGGCTGGAATGAAGGATTAGGAAGACAAAAAAATAGAGAGAAAAAAAGGGTTTCAGGGTGTCTGCAAACATCTGATCACAAAACGAGCTGGGGACGCGAATGGTATGGGACTGGAAGGGCTGTCAGCAGCCGGGGAAAATGTAATTAACAAGGGTAGAGGAAAGAGAGGGCAGGTGAATGAAGAAACAAAGAATAGAAGTGTAGTGTGTGGCAGTGGTTGAAAGAAAAAGGAAAGGAAATGTGAGCAAGTGAAAAAGGAGCAAAGTTGGATAAAAACTAAAATGAACTAAGACGAAAAGAAGGGGTAAAGATAAATAAACCTACGTATAGAAGAAAATAGAAAAAAATTTGAAGTATTGGAAGAAATAATGTACTGGTGATGGGAAGCAGAAGCCAAAAAGAAAAGATTCAGAGAGAACAGGAGAGAAATTAATAATAATAATAATGATAATAGCTCACAAAAGGAGTAGTATATATATATATATATATATATATATATATATATATATATATATATATATATATATATAATCACTACCTTTCATCACCCTAGACTTTGGGTAAAAACCCGGGTAAGAATTGTAAAAAAACCGAAAGTACCTGGACCTTGCTAGAGAAGTGAAAAAAACTGTGGAACATGAAAGTGACGTTTATACCATTTATAATTGGTGCTCTTGATACAGTCACCGAAGGCTTAATAAAGGGACTGAAGGTCTTGCAAAGAAGAGGACGAGTGGAGACTATCCAAACTACATTATCATTAAGATCGGTCAGAATACTGAGAAGAGTCCTGGAGACTTGAGAATACTTGCTGTCACTCGAACTCCAGTAAAAACAAACATCGGCTAACGCTTGTGTGAAAAACTCGAAAAGGAGTAAATAATAACGAGAGATAAAAAAAGAGAAAGAAAAATGAAGGTATTAACAGTGGGAGGCCTAATGAGGAAACGGACTGATAAACACATTAAAATACCCGGCAGTCCGAGCCAATATGTTAGGGAGTCTCCGTGGTGTAGTGCCAAATATACTGGACTGCGTCATCGAAGTAAACGTGTTCAAACTTTAGTTGTAGTATTATTTTCATTTTTTGAACTAATAAGTTATGAACCCTTCATATCTTCAGGGTTAAATAGTACCAGTACTGATGGTTTTGGCATTAAATAACCCACGAATGTTGATATGCCGTTAAATAAAGAAACCAAATCAAACCAGTCTATATGAAATACAAAAATTACAATTAGTAGAACTGTTCATCTCCCTTGGAGATTACTAACAATGTGATTGGAAAAGTAACACCTGAAAATATCGGTGGAACATAGAATACATATAATCACTTCATTCCCTCACCCGAAGTCGTGAGTAAAAACTCAGTGAAGGATTATAAGGAGCTGAAATTGAAGAAGAAGAAGAAGAAGAAGAAGAAGAAGAAGAAGAAGAAGACGTCATTGTCAGTGAAGAGGTTGTAGTTTAGATTAAATCGGGTGAAATATTTGAACAATGCTGTGAGCTATTCTAGATTTGAAGAAGAAAAGACAAGGTGAAATAGGGAAGAGTAGGCAAAAGAAATTCATGGAAGAAACGTGGAGGTAAAACGGAAGAAATCGGCTGGAGAGAAAAAAAATTACAAAATTAAAATAAAAACATGCAATAAAAAGTATTAACAATGTTTCTCACTGAGCGGATATTTTAAACAGAGGCGCGTGCAATATTGTAAAAAAATATCTTCCAAAATATTTATTAACAAGAGTAATCCACAAACTGGGGAGTAATAGTGTTTGTTAGACCAAATGAAGGAAAACATTAGGGAAGGAGTTGAAAACGAAAAAAAAAAATTAAACGAAGAAGAAGAAGAAGAAGAAGAAGAAGAAGAAGAAGAAGAAGAAGAAGAGTTGGTAGCATTATTGTTTCCTCATTTTTCTCCTGTTCCTTGTCGAATCGACACCTCGATGTTTCAGACAGTAAAACTATTTTCTTTTTTTCATTATTACTGCTAGGTTTTAGAGCCCATCCCTACGAACTTTAATTCTTTTTCCCCCTCTTTTTCTTGCTTTGTCGTTATTCTTACTGGTTATTTACGAGGTCATTTATCGCTGAATGAACAAAGAACGTTCACATCATTCCCTTTCTGTTTGTTTTAAGAATTTTCGTTTAGTGGGTGCAGCGGTTTTCCCTCCATCTTCCACTCTCCCAAATCTCTTCACTTTTAATTCCCTAACTTGATACATTCGTATATACCCATTCACACAGAGAGAGAGAGAGAGAGAGAGAGAGAGAGAGAGAGAGAGAGAGAGTATGTGTGTGTGTGTGTGTGTGAGAGAGAGAGAGAGAGAGAGAAAGGGAAAGTGAGAGAAACTTATATATCGACATTTAAAAGCCGACACCTACATAAATGTGTAATGCATATTCATAGATCTACAATGTAGGCAATCGTCATATGTGCTGCTTGCCAGTCTGTGGTGTAACGTTAATTCACTAATAAACAGTGTACGGCTTCCCACCTTTTCTTTCTCTGCCACGTTTTCCGTAACACTTCGACCTCCAACGTTTTTCACTCGGCCTGCTCGTTTTCCAGCAGGGTAAAGTCTACTGCAGCGTCTGCTCTCTCTCTCTCTCTCTCTCTCTCTCTCTCTTCTCTCTCTCTTCTTAAATCTCTTCCTCCCCTTTATTTCAAGTAAATGAACGGTCGAATAAACCAAGTGGGATAGAAAAATGTGACAACCAAAAACTAAAAAAAAAAAAAAAAAAAAAAAAGCCAACATGTCTACTACTGAAGGAAAAGAGACATTCTTCTAAGCCGAGAACCTCTCTCTCTCTCTCTCTCTCACACACACACACACACACACACACACACACACACACACACTATTTCGCTTTGCACACCCACGACTATATTTAGAGACGGAACTAGAAAGAATTTTGTGACTAACTCTTGAAAATCTATGACGTAAGTTCATCTTGTCTTGAAAATAATAACTTTAAAAGTAACAAGTTTATTTTCAGAGTAAATTATCGCATTACGCCTCAAATATTTCACCAGGGAAATATCGCTTCGTGGAATTAATTTTAGCAAATTTGAGTGAATGTTTTGTGTTGCTTTATTATCATTATTATTATTTGTTGTTGTTGCTTTCTCTACCTTTCTCTCATTAGATAACTCAAGGACAACTAAACCTACAGCTACAAAAATTTCTGTGCTTACGAATAGGGCTATGGGCCATGTTTTCAGTATATTAGTTTTTGAAAATTTGAAATTTTAAAAAATTACCCTGGATTCGATTTACAATAATAAGTAAATGCTTAATATGACCCTTATGTTAGCAAAACCGGTTCTTAATCATTTTGCGTAATATTTTCAAGCCAGAAAACAATTTCCCCGCTATGATTTGTTGTAATGTTTCATTGATGAGAACTGATCACTTTTAGCAGAGTGACCGGTGAAAGGATGTTCGTTGAACCAAAATGTAATTCTACTGTTTTATTCTTACGTTCGTATATTGTTGGTAGTTTTTATTTTGTTTGGTTGTCAGCAACTTGCAAGTTGACGTTAATTGTTGATGAAAGTAGTTGGGTAAAGATTAACTTAAACTTAAACCAACAAAATGTCTAACAAAAAATAACATTTGATAATTGTAGGGAGGGGACAAACCTATACTATAAATACACTTAACGACATTTTAACATCCGGTTTGATCGATGATCAGTCATACGAACTGTTTACTATCAATATAACTACTAAAAGTCTCTCTCTCTCTCTCTCTCTCTCTCTCTCTCTCTCTCTCTCTCTCTCTCTCTCTTCCGTGTATATATATATATATATATATTCGTATGTAAATATATATAGATATATACCAACATACATACTCACACAAGGGTAGACTGGGTTCTTTAGCTTTGTATAGGCAACCAGTCTAGAAGAAGGAAAACTCTGGATTCAAACTTGTTGAATTCCGCTTAAAAAAACCTTGTGTCACATCCTACCCGTGCGGAGGGGTTGGGTAAATACATACCCCCCACACATACACACACAAGGTGCCATCAGTCAAAAAGTTCAAAATCTTTCAATTTTAATCCTGAGAAGCTGCCATTAAACTTCACCTTTTGTGGGTTATTTAATACCAAAGCCGTCCTTGTAAAAGGACTGTAGTGGTACTATTTAACCTATTGCAGGGGTGGGGAGATGAGAGAGTTCATGCCTTTCTCAAAGTCTGAAAGAGAATAAAGTACGACTGGAGTTCGAACTCGCTCACAATGATGTTGCAGTCCAGCTCGTTTACCACAACACCGTGAGGATTCTTTCTTCCAATAATTATCAATGTATGGCCAAGTGGGTTGAGTGTTCGTCAATGGTCCGGGAGACCTGGGTTCAATCCCACGTCGCGTCATACCAAAGATTTTAAAAATGGTACTTGATACCTCCTTGCTTAACACTCAGCAATATAAGGTACGTATGAAGGGTAAAGTGGAGCAATCCAGGGAAAGGAGTAGTGCCCTCCCCTACACCTCGGTTTGGTTTGGTTTCTTTGTTTTAATGGCATATCAACTCTTTTTAGGTTATTTAATGCCAAAGCCATTCTCCGAGAAGAACAGTAGTGGTACTATTTAACCCATAGTTGGGAGGATAAGGGGGTTCATACCTTTCCCATGGGTGTTTGCCCGAAAGTGAACGTAATAGCGCGACTGGAGTACGAACTCGCTTACTACGATTCAACAGTCCATCGCTTTAACCATTACACCACGAGGACACCCCCCAACACCTCGGTGTAGTAGCTATTGAAAAGGGAGTCTTCGGGTCGCCCTCGACTACGGTGGCCTACTTTAATTACATACTTACTTAGACTTTATACGATATTTTAATCTGATTTTAGTGTCTTATACGCATACACACACACACACACACACCCATACACATAAACACAATGAAACATGTATAACATATGTGTCCCATATGTCTTTAAAAAGTTCCTTGTCGCAAGTATGTTATTTTTTTAATATTTCAAAAGTTAAAGATTCACTCGAGGATCCTCATTATCCAGCATCAAATGTGACATTGGCACGAAATACCGGAAGGATGATGCTGCAAACGTTCATATTCGCCAAATATCACAAATTTACCAACAAACAAAATTCGTTTATCTAATATATAAAAAAACTATATTCAATGATTTACAGGCTCCAGTTTTCTTGTAAATAATTAGACTTAAGAGGCTTTTATGAAAAACAAATTCCCTGTATATATGAATGGAAATGATTGGTCCAAATTAATTTTCCATTAATTTATTCCTACGTCCCTGTTGAGGTTTGAGATCAACTATTTTCGTCAAGTTGATGTTAATGGCTGAGAACAAATACACTGATGATAGTGTCGAATAAGAAAAGGATGTCAGCTCGTTTACCACAACACCGTGAGGATTCTTTCTTCCAATAATTATCAATGTATGGCCAAGAGGGTTGAGTGTTCGCCAATGGTCCGGGAGACCTGGGTTCAATCCCACGTCGCGTCATACCAAAGACTCTTAAAATGGTACTTGATACCTCCTTGCTTAACACTCAGCAATATAAGGTACGTATGAAGGGTAAAGTGGAGCAATCCAGGGAAAGGAGTAGCGCCCTGCCCTACACCTCGGTGTAGTATCTTTTGAAAAGGGAGCTTTCGGGTAGTCCACGACTACAGTCGCCAACTTTACTTTCAAATCAAGTAATCTTTTTTATAATATTCCTTCACTTATGTTCAAGACCATTCTTTCAAAGTTTTCATTTCTTCTCCGACTGTTACATTTTTAAAGAACCAAAGAAAAAAAATCCAGTGGGTCTCACGTTCCAACAACGAACACATGTTGTTCTCTTTTTGTAAACGACAATATAAAGAAATATATATTCAAATAAGACTAACGTATGGTGAAATCATTTCACTTGCTAAATACTGATGCATCAGAATATGGTGTTAAACGAGACTAATAATGTTACCGTGTAACTAATCATGTAGCATTACATTTGTAAGCAAACATATTCTGCCCTCTTAATTCTATGATTTGCGACTGTATTTACCATTTGTATTACGTTTTAAAGGTTAGGTTGTTTCCATATGGTGTGCACAGAGTAGAAAACTTTCTTTTAAGCTGCCATTGGCCATTTCCGCATTGAATTGTGACTTTCAGGTTTTGTCTGCTGATAGCATGCAAAATACGTTTTATTTCTGGTCGAAATCAATAAACTTATATTGGTGTTAATGAGTTGTTGTTGTTGTTGTTGTTGCTAAAGAAAAAACTAATGAAACAATCCCTGAGTGCCCTATCACAGTATCGCTTCTCGATTTAAGATCAGATTTATATTTTTGTAAAACAAGACCATTAAACATTAATAAACGATGACGGCTTCCTTAATATTTTGACATTCATCTATTTTAGTATCTGATTCTTGGTTTTAACAATAAAAACTCTGCAGAACAAGATCTTCTGAGAATTTTTTTTATTAGAAGAAATACGGAAAAGCTCGGAGATAAGAAAGGAAGTCAATTGGATAAAAAAAAGTGTTGATGGAAACCTAAGATGAGTATCGATGCACATGAAAGATAAATCGCACTAAATTGCTCATAACCCTTTTTTTTCTCATTTATGTCCGCTATATAATTCCCCGTAACTATCTGCTTCCCGCCAAGACAAAATCATTTCTGCCTTTAAACTACACTTCATCTGAATTTCTGAGCGTTCTCCATCCCAAATTATGAGGAACAGCAATGGCCTGCGGTGATGGAATAAAGTTGAAGAGTCAAACGACGTCGATGACGGCGACGAAGGGAGTATTCTTGGTCTGGAGATCAACAAAGTAGTCACGGTGACATTGACTAACACTAACAACCTCCACTATAAGCAACGATGAGTCACCTTAAATACGAGAAAGAGGGTTGGTTAAGTGAGAAGCCAATTAATTGTTTGCAGAAACTCTTAGAAAAACGGAAAGTCGAGTTAATGGACTTCTACCTAGCAACAAGTGAAGACATTTACTTAAGAATTTAGCAATGAGTTAAACGTAATTTCTTGTTATACAGTTATGTGTGTGTGTGTGTGTACATTCTAAAGAACATGAGCCAAAAACAGTCTGCTTTGGAACCAAAAATTGTAATTAAAAAAGTAAGCTAAAAAGAAAGAACCCAGAAATTCTAAGTCATTTTCACAAGGTATCTCCAAGGGAAGTCATGAAAATTCTTGGACTAGTTCAAAAATGTGCTTGTTGAAAAAATGAAGGAAATAATCATAATTCATTTCTTATTTATATATATATATATATATATATATATATATATATATATATTGCCATCTACAGACAGACTGTTTCGTTCTATCAGAACTCTTCAATGTGGCTAGACACGCAGGACGCTCGAAGCCGGGATCGAAACCCGTCCAACTTTGCGTTGGTTTTCTTTGTTTCCTTGTGTAATGACATCTCAACCTTAATGCCAAAGCCATTCTTGTAGAAGAGGCAATGGTATTATTTACCAGAGGTATAAGGATGTTCATATCTTTCCCAAAGGGCATTAGTCCAAAAGTGAATGTAATTGAGTGACTGGAGTTTAAACTCGTTTACTACGATATTGCAGTACAGCACATTAGCCATTAAACACCCCTTAATAATATTGTATCATGATAATAATCTGATACTACAATAATAATAATATATATATATATATATATATATATATATATATATATATATATATATATCTATTCTATAATTCTGACGGTGTGAAAAAAAAAACGATTATACAATTTGCAAAAAAAACAAAAAAACACGAAACTGTTATCTGGCAAAAATTGAAGTTGGCTGAAAATTTCGTAGGTTGACCAAGATAATCTCATCGAATGTGACCAAACGAGGTTTATATTTAAACACACTTCTTCGGTTTTGCAGTATTTGAACCGCATTATATGAACTTTTCTGACAATTAACATTTCAGCCCACTGTTTATATATATATATATATATAGGGAGATATAATATTATCCATTTTTATATTATTTTGGTTATTTTCAGGTTGGATGAATTTCTACTTAAAAATGTTTATTAGACAATGTATAGTAAGTAAAGTTGTCTCCCTTTAGTCGAGGGGGGCGACCAGAAGGCTCCCTTTTCAATAGCTACGACACTGAAGTGTAGGGGAGGGCGCTACTCCTTTCACTGGATAGCTCCACTTTATCCTCGATACGTACCTTATATTGCTGAGAGTTAAACAAGGAGGTATCAAGTACCATTTTAAAAGTCTTTGGTATGACGCGACCTTAGATTGAACCCAGGTCTCCCAGACCATTGGCGAACACTCTACCCACTAGTAAATAATCTGATTGGAACATGTTTACGGTTCATAATAGACAAATAACTGAAAAAACTTTGACTTTTACCGATAAGGAATATTTCCATTGAAAGACAAAAATACAAACCATCCCAACTGATAAATGTGTTTCAATGTACGAAATGTAACTTGATAAAAATGAATTCATCTATTCTTTTTCTTCCAGAATAACGAAAAATCCTGAACAATTAGAGAAAGTCAAGTCGTAGAAAGTTAAACAGAAAGAATACTTAAATCCATCACAATGATATTTGTGAGTTATAAGAATCCTAACAATCTAGTATTACAGAAAAAAACAGCAATAAAAATTTAATCTTATTAAATCAAAAAATATCATATGAAGTGTTCGGATTTCACAATCTAATGATCCATTTTGTTAGCCATTTTCTAACTTTAGTCTCATGAGTTATTCTTTAAACATTTTTTTACTAATTTCTGCCATTTACGAAATATTTATCGACTGCATCTTTGTTATTTTTGCATTTTTAGATAAAAGAAATTTTACAATTATATTAATGAACAGCATGAAATTTTAAACATTTGTTCACTGGATCCGTTTCTTAGTTCAAACGATATTTTCTTTATCAACTTCAACAATATTTTCTGATATTAATTCTGAGTGGATAAAAACGTGAACAAGAAATACTTGTCGCTTAACATGAAAATAATTGAAAATAATTGAAAATTTCCAAACAATTGCCTAATTTAAATAAACTGAAGCGATTTGTCAAGTCTTCGACACCCCACTTGAGTGTATTGTTGTCTATGGGACATAATGTAAGGGAGTCATGTGTCCTTAATAAACAGGTAGGAAACTTTTTTTTTAAACGGACTGAAGAGATAGTAGGAAAAGAAAATATAAATAATGTAGGGGACACTTTGGAATATGCGACGGCGAGAATTAGAAAAGGGACCACGATGAACTTTAGTTATTCGGAAAATTGAGGCTATGAAGAGGAAGAAGAAAAAGAAAAACGAAGGGGGAAAAGGTCAAGAAAGAAAAGCAGAATAGTTGTTGTCTGATGAGAGGTGGGTAAGTAAAGGAAAAGAATTTCTTTACGTGCTTTGGGTAGAGGAACTGTCTATTGAAGGAATGATTGAGGGCTTGATTTGTGACGGTGAGAAAATTGAGCTGAGAAGGAATAAGACCTCGTAGATTTTAAGTCTCTTATATATTAACAGTTCTTCATTTCGCCAATTAGATCATCTACTTTGATGTCATTCGTACATTTTAATGACACACTAAGCTTAGTTTAGATTTGGCACAAGGCTGGAAATATGGAGCACCCAGTAAGAATCGAATTTTCTAACAATTGTCCGTTATTTATTTTTATCATTAAGGATTTTCGGACTATTGTCTTCTTCTTCTTTATTGTTATTTCCACAACATTTCGGCCGATATGTCCTCCGGCCTTCTTCACGTGTTTGTCAAACTCAGGAACCTTCAGGGAACTTCGAACTACGTTCTTTATTGAATCCACGGGGGTCGTCTGTTCTGATTCTGTTAGCCATAACCGGGTACAAGTGTTAAGTATTCCTGTATTGTTACTAGCCTGCAGTCAGGATTAAACCTGCAACCTCCAGATGATTGGTTCCTTAGGAGCTTAGGGAACCAACGCCTATAACCGTTACGCCATGTGTCCTGCTTGACACAATAACAATAAAGATGAAGACAATAGTCCGAAAACCCTTAATGATAAAAATCATCAAGCTTCGTCTCAGAAATTTAGACAACTAATCGTCCGTTAATTCAGCTTGTTAACCATTACGACACATGAATTGTTAAAATAAACCAAAAACAGATAATGTTTTGATTTTTTTTTAATAACTGGACATTTTGGCGTCTTAAAATATTGCTTAAATAAGTAAGACTAGTTGTCGCAAACAATGAATCATGTTTCGATCCATTTACTGTACATTTTCGATTTACCTGACATATTGCTTAGAGTTTTCTAATCTGACACTTTGAAGTCTTTCGTGGTCTACCAGTAAGTTTACCCTTTTCAACTACCCTATTTCTTTTATATTTGTACCAAATTTTACACACAGCTGACAAGGGACAATCAATGTCTTTCACTCCACGGTGGATTGCTTTCTTGGATGTGTTTTAGGATTCTTTCCATTGTTTCAATTGATAATTCTTTTATTGGAACAATGTTTCTTGTCAACTGGGTGTAATGCCTAATTATTTGGTGAGGTCTGCAAGAACTCTTTTTTAACAATAGACCGATTTTCATATCTAGATTTCAACTGGAATTTGTTTGAGGGAAACAAATAACTAGATTATTCCATAATTTTTCCTCAATATCGAGTTTTTCCATAAAATCTTCTTCGGCTTTAGACAAAATTAAACTATTGATTTAAAATTATCCCAATAATTTAAAAAATCTAATCTAGTTAGTTTAAGGAGTATCTAATTAATCCAGAATGTTCAGAAATTCAAGAAAGATGTTTTGCATATAATCTGTTATTTGTTTATTTACTGCTAAATAAAAAAAAAAAAACGAAGTGAACATCCTCTAAATGTGCTAATTTCATATTTTTTGTCGGAGATTGGCTTACATTTGCAAAAGTCTAGAATTCATAAACGCATTGATATATTTTCTGTACCTATAATCTACTTATTTTCCTTAAAAAAATTTTTTTTTTAAATAACATGTATTTGTACATTATCATAAACAAAATATTTCTGTCAACGTGCACGAAACTTTTCTCTTTATCATTTCTTTTGATGTCATCATTTCTCAATGGATGTTACACTTACTTTAAAATATTAAATCAGCAAAAAACTTTTTTCTGTTTGTGTTGTTGAATATCATTTTAATCGCATCGAGTCAACTGTCACATCAACATGCATGTTTTATTTTATGAATTTGTTTATTAACTCTAACATTGAAGATAAAATTTAAAAAAAAACAACATTTTCGGCATATTATGCTTTTTTTATTGGAAGAAAAGTAAAAATCCAATTCAGACATGAAACGATGCTTCACCATAAAAGCCAACATTTGTGGTTTGAATACGGATCAAATGAAGACATTATTTGAGAATAATCAACATTATACAAATGACAGACAAAAAATTTCAAATGACCAATGACACCCATTAGATTTGGGTTGCTTTCGTGGTTTCCCCATAAACGAAAAAAGAAAAACCAACTGGATTATATTTCCCAAAATGATTATTACTTTAAAAAAAAGTGATTAACTATAAAAAAAAAAATGGATTGACTTTACAACAACGTGAGACACAAAAGGTCATAAGACAAGAGAAACGCCATTAACCTGAGACTGTACGAAATTATTTTATTTTTACTTATTAAACTAAATAACTCTAGAATCCTTGTCTGAGCATGCGCAACAATCTAATTGATTTTAATTGGATAAACGTGTTTTCTATCAGAAAGAGATGACAATTTAAGAAAACAAAAATTCATTTTTTAGGTTTTATTTTCATTTGACTATGCTCGTTTCTCTCGTGGATGACCTTCGAAATTCGAAAAAGGTTTTTTTTTAGCTTAGGTGGGCAGCAGAGATATTCTATAATGGGACTTGATGAGATGTTTAAAAGGGACTAGATGAGATGTTTTTAAAGGGATTTGCTGAGATATCTTTAAAGGGACTAGACGAGATATTTTAAAGGGACTAGATGAGATGTTTATAAAGGGACTAGATGAAATGTTTTTAAAGGGACTAGAGGAAATGTTTTTTAAAGGATTAGATGAGTTGTTTTTAAAGGGATTACCTGAGATGTTTTTAAAGGGACTAAATGAAATATTTTTAAAGGGATTAGATGAGAATTTTTTTAAAAGGATTAGATGAGATGTTTTTAAAGGGACGATGAGATATTTTTAAAGGGATTAAATGAGATGTTTTTAAAGGGACTAGATAAGATGTTTTTAAATGGATTAGATTAGATGTTTTTAAAGGGATTAGATGAGATTTTTTAAAAGAAACAAGATGAAATGTTTTCAAATGGTCTAGATGAGATGTTTTTAAACAGAGTCCAAAATTTACAGCAAATGTACGCGTCTTCATGACTTACTATGTGAATTTGTCTCCATGACCATCAATCAACACTGAAATCGATGAAAAAGAGAAACTATTTTTGGCAATTAGCAAAGTTTTCAACATTTCGAAAAAAAAAAAAAAATGGAAGACATATCATAAATTGACACTGAAAACAAACAAAAAAAAAACAAACAAAAAAAAACACTTCTCATTAAATTCTTATTTCTTTTTTATTTGGAATTTTGGTTATTGATCATTATTGATATGTACGTCTGTTTTGACCTTAAGTAAATTTCCTTTAACTATTCAAAATATTTGTGGCACACAAACCAATAAATAGATTTCATTTTTCTTTTTAAATACAATAAGGACTAATTGGATTGAATAATAACATTTCCTCACTAAGCAGAAGACACACAAACACACACACACACACACACACACACACACACACACACACACATATATATATATATATATATATATAAACAGTTAGCATACATAAACCAATGCTTTATGATAGACTATCAATTACGTTATTTGTAAACATTTACTTTTAAGGAACTCTCGTGCTGACTTGAAGTATTTATTGCAATAATTTGTCACTGGCCTCAAAAAATAATAATAAAGTTGAAAGAGAATCTATATTAACTCTACAAAATATTAAAACTATTAAAATTAATACTTTCATTATTTTTGTTTTCATGGCCACATTTAAGTTAATATTTTTTACGGAATTTGTTTCATCTTTGTTTTTTAATAGATGCTTACACATTAAGATTCTTGAAACATATTCATTTCTTTGCTAATGGCCCGGGAGACCTGGGTTCATTCCCTGGTCGAGTCATGCTAAAGACTCAAAAAAATGGTACTTGATGCCTCCTTGCTTAACACTCAGCAATATAAGGTAGCGATCAAGGGTAAAGTGGGGCAATCTAGGGAAAGGAATAGCACCCTCCCCTACACCTCGGTGTCGTAGCTATTGAAAAGGGAGCCTTCTGGTTGCCCTCGACTACGGTCGCTAACTTTACTTAGTAGCAATATAAAGTAATGATCCTATGTAATACAGCAAGTAGGAAAGTATCTCTAAGAGAAAGAGGTGACTGTTTAATTATCTAGCCTCCAAAGGGTCATATTTAACCTTTCCACTTGTCTATTTCTCCAAGGATTATAACTTCTGGTAAAGAATCTGGTTCAAATCCTCAAATAAGTAAAGTGGAGCAATCCAGGGAAAGGAGTAGCGCTCTCCCCTACACCTTGGTGTAGTAGCTATTGAAAAGGGAGCCTTCGGGTTACCCTCAAATAAAGTCACCAACTACATTATATTCATCAGGTTGGGCTTTTGCAAAAATAGTTTTTCAAACTCTGTTGCAGTCATCTAGGTATTCATTTATTTCTTTAGATTTCATTGAAATCAGAAAGGTTTTCTAGAAAATGTATTCGAACGCCTGTCACATTAAAGTATTTTTAGCACTCTTCGTCCATGTAAAGACACAGACATTTAATGTTTTACTGTTGTATCAGACCACTTCTCCCCAAACAAAATTGTTTTTTCGTCATCTCATCCAATCCTTTTTTATAATGTAACGCTTAGCTTCTACCTGGGAAGTGGATCATGTAGGAGTTAGTTTAAAAGTCTTTCCAATGTGAAGGCAGCAATAAAACAGCCTGTTTCAGAAACTGATTAGATTAACATATTAACTCATTTTTACTGTCGGTTTAATTTTTTTGTTGAATTGGCACATCAAACTCTGTAGGTTATTTAATGTCAAATCCATCTTTGTAGGAGAACAGTAGTGCTACTATTTAACCGATAACTGGAGTGAAAAGGGGTTCATACTTTTCTCCGGGATATTAATCGAAAAGGGAATGTAACAGTGTGACTGGAGTTCGAACTCGCTTACTATGACGTCGCAATTCAACACGTTAGCCACGACACAAAGGAGACTTCCCTCTCGTTGTTATAGGCACGAAATCCTGACGATATCATTTTCAATTATTGTACAATATGAATGTAATCTTTATTTATCACTGTATTAAGTACATGCATTCAAAAACTTGAAATTTTCTATTGTCAGATTAATATATTCGGTCAACTTCACATCTGTACGTTTCATTTGATATTTTCAAAAGTTTCATTTAAAAGATGCTGGATATAAATTATACAAATATTTTGGATTTATTTCTACTTTCTATAATTTCTCCAACAAATATTGTTGCTTTCTTCTTCCCTACTTTTTGTTTGGCTCGATTTTTCTCCTCTTTAAAAGCATCATCTTCAAAATTTGTGTTTATAATTCAAGATTGTTTTATTTTTGTAGAATTTTCTTCGTTTTCAAACCTACTCTCGCTTCTCATCACTGAATTTCGCTATTTTGATTTTTCAAATTAAAAAAATCCCTTTGGTCTATATTTTTGCAGTGTATTCTTATCATCACTACCATTAATTCTAATTAAATAAACAAAAAATAACGTAACACAAAACCCTTTTTGCTTTTACTGCCTTGCAGGATTAAAGTCGAATTTCGTTTTTGATTTTTTGTTTGTTTGTTTGTTTTGGGGTTTTTTTTGGGGGGGGTTCTTGATTTTTTTAAAACATAGTCATTTTCCTAGACAGTTAGTTGCCTGTTAAATAAATGAGCGTGGCTACAGAGGACTGTACACTAGGCAGTATTTACCGCCGTCATCTAAAACGAATAGAGCCAAGTTAATTGCCTGATACCTGAAGCGTCCCATAGATAGAATGCCGACGACACTAAGCTATTTTTGGCATCACTTTCAACAGGGCATAAAAGATTCTGCTTCAAACGGGCGACTGTGTGTTGAATCCTGCCTTTAGCGGAGAGGTAAGGTGAACAAAACTAAACAGAAGGTTAGACTTGTTGATGTTCTGATAGAATGAGTACACAACCAGAATTCATGAGAAAACTTTCTTCAAGTGTGAAAGTATTTGTCACTTATTTTATTTTATTTTCATTCATTTAACTTTCCGATTATTTTAAAACTGAAACTCAAAATTAAAGAATATCAACTTCAGGTTTCTCATTTTGTTATTAGGCTTCAAATTAAAAAAATAATTATAACCGTTGTGGAAGTTTCATGATAACCCATGGTGTTTGAAAGACATTGTCTCACTCACCACTAAACTTTCTGATTTACGAAACACTCAATAGACCGTCTGACATCTTGGCTATCTTTCCGATTAACTTTATTAGCAATGTTATCTTGGAAGATTCCTTTCTCAGATTATCTAGTTAAATTCTTTTCTTCAGGTTCGAGTTCTAGATCTAGAGAAGCTATATCTTCTATTTATGGTTTCCTTATACCAAATCTACTTCGACCTCTGAAAGTTCAAACTTGCTTTCCTGAAAATACATTTTCGGTTGTACTTTTAGTTGTACTCTGGGTAAGTATTCTCTTGAATTAGCTAAACAGCTGGGTATGTATTTATTCCAAGTATATATTCTCTCATGTTATGTGCAATCTCATAGAGTGTTCGCCAATGGTCCGGGAGTCCTGAGTTCAATCTCAGGTCGCATCATACCAAAGACTTTAAAAATGGAACTTGATACCTCCTTGCTAAACACTCATCAATATAAGGTACGTATCAAGGGTAAAGTGGGGCAATCTAGGGAAAGGAGTAGCGCCCTCCCCTACACCTCGGTGTAGTAGCTATTGAAAAGGGAGCCTTCTGGTCGCCCCCCTCGACTACGGTCGCTAACTTTACTTAGTAGCAATATAAAGTAATGATCCTATGTAATGCAGCAAGTAGGAAAGTATCTCTAAGAGAAAGAGGTGACTGTTTAATTATCTTGCCTCCAAAGGGTCATATTTAACCTTTCCACTGGTCTATTTCTCCAAGGATTATAACTTCTGGTAAAGAATCTGGTTCAAATCCTCAAATAAATAAATAAAAAGCTTTTTGACATCGTAAATACGACAAACAGCTGGCACAAACAGGCTATGATAGGAGCCAAACTAGTTTCTCTGCGCAAAAATGCAAATCTGCTAAACTCATCAGTGATAGCAAAAACTGATTTATTTGCCGGTAGAGAGAGAGAGAGATAACCCTCAAAATCTCTTTTTAGCCTTTTGTAAGGTTGTCTTATAATGATCAACTTTTCCTCCTGTCATTTTTTTCCTCAGCGCAGATATTACATTGGTTAATAATTGCAAATGTCTTTCATCGAGTTAGGGAAGTTCTTCATACGTACGAAATGATCCATATGCGTATACAGATTGATAAAAAGCTCTATGGATTTCCTGGAGAGCTTTCCTGATAATTGAAGCCACATTTTGCTTTTTTATGAGCCTATGGAGCGGCATTCTGGGTCTAGAAACATTGGCGTATATGCTAGTTACATGTAGATAATTCAACATGCTACTTCTTACTCTTATCATTATTAAATTTGACAGCCGTTTCTCGTTGTTAAAAATGAATGACAAGGCTTGTTGATCAGTTATAAACATGATAGTGCCAATTCACTCAAAGCTTCCCAAATTGTAGATGCATCGTTCTTCACTGTGGAATGTTTTGAGGTATTTAATATTGAAGACCAAAAATGCTACAGACCCATCCTGGTTTACTGTTGCGACAATGATGGCTGGCGTCCGTTTCTACTTGAAATTAGTTATCCTCATCAATAATGCGAACCCACTAGACTTTTCTTCAACTCTTGGAATCTCTTCCTGACATTTTCTAGGAGTGGAAATATGCTGTTCCTGTTCAATTTCAATATTTTATTTGATTAGTTCCGAATCCACTTGATGTAATACTCAAAATGTCCTATATTTCTTTCTTTGTTGAGTAGAGGGTTCTTGTAGTTTTCATAGTTACCGTATTCATTGTGGATCAGGTCTGATTTCGTTATAGTTCACTTGGTAAGCCTCTAGCTGCAGTTCCACCATTAACACAATACTTTTTTTATTGAAAATGCAAAATTCTTTGCAAAGATTCTAACCATGTTCTTTTCAACTCATGCTGCGGACAGTAATATTTATGTACATAGACAAGTACAACTTTCTACCCTTCCATTTTGATGATCTCGTCAATAATTCTCTGAAATCCAATAAGCCCAAAGGTGATACTGAAGGGCATCAATTTGAACTGATAAAAGTAACACCTGGTTTCAAATACAGTGAAAGACTTATCGTCTTCTTTCAAAGGTTCCTGGTTATCGGCACTTTTCAAATCAAAGTCACTCTTGGTAACCATATTATCGATTTTAGGTAAGGAGTTTGTGAACCAATTTTTAGTCTGTGAATAATATGAAACCAATCGCCTCTTCAGTCATTCTTAATAACCAGTGGCTAAGCGCTCTCCAAAGGGGATTGACTCTGTTCAATGAATTCTTCTTTTAAAAACATAGTTACTTCCATTGTAAATGAAATCTTCATCTTCTTTTGAATATCTACAAACTTTTATTGCTGTCTGTTCGTACATGTTCAGGATTAGTCTTTTTCCTCTATAATTTCTACTACGTACGGTGTGTAGGTAGCGTTGCCCGTGTACCAATAAATCCAGTTGGTACTTCACAGTGATAGGCTGTCTTGCCAGTCCGACGATACTCACTAACAGTCTAACTGAAAGTATATCAAAGAGTAGATCTATTATATAGCTGTTAGATATCAACCTATTGACCCTCTAAATTTTCACTAAAGCTTTCTATGGGCTTCACATAGATATTCAGCCCTTATATACAGTCTTATATAAAGTCCATTTTTCATTATACACTAAAAAATGATTCGTTTCAGTATTAAATACGATGCCAAATTCTCTATGTCCTATTTTGTTCCTCATTCAATTCAAATGAAATCCACGCAAATTATTCGAAATGGTTTAAATCAAGACAATAAAGTTCACTGATATTTTAGGGTCATTTTTTCCGTCACAACCGTCAAACTTTTAACAGTGATTGATAATCTGAGTCGAATTCACTCCTGGTTTTTTAAACTGTAATTTCCATTTTCAAATTAATTAATTGCATTTTCCCAAAATGTGGAACTTCCTCGTAACACCAATTTCCTTATGACCTATCTGGAAACTATGCAATATAAATCACCAAAATTATTTGCACTGAAATCAAATGAAAGAATTTAATTACTAGATGATTTTTTTTAATAACATATTATCTAAAAATTAGAATGTAAATTGAAAAAGCTCGAAAAGAAATACCAAAAATCGTAAAAAAGTTTAAATAAAATCAGCAATTCCACGCTGATATAATCAATATACGGCAATTATTACACGAAATAAATTGTAATCTTTATAACCTTCACCCAAACGACTGCTTCATTCCTATATATTGTGAACTTTTATAAGAGAACGAAGGAACAGAACTTTGGCATTTGAAATTCGATTTAGAAAGGTAAATGTCAATATTCACCCCAAAACTCCATTTGACTCTTCGTTGCATTAAATGAAAATTCTATTTATTTTCATTTCCTCCTTCTAATAAATTTATTCATTGTCATATGAGATGTGAATGTTGGAATATAAAAAATACTTTTAACAACAATTTGTGTGTCGAGTTATTTGATAAAAGACAATTTTGTTACTTTAAACGATGAAAATAAATTCTTGTTATGGCGTTGTTTTATCAAATCTTCTCGAAGTTGTAATGCCATAACTAATAATCCGTATTCCAAAGAGAAGATAATCTTTATGTACAACTTAATCCTGCAAACATATGTCTTACTCTTTCTCTATAAAAGAAACTGGTTTTTCCAGCTAAATAGGGAAATGATCTCTCTAATGCCAAATAATTATTTGACATTCGAAAATAGAAGTGAAAGTTAAATTTCTGTTGTAATTGCTTTTAATTTTCCCTGAGAATTTGTCACCTTCTGTTGTAAGAGTTCAACTAAAAATCATATAAAGATGACAAAATAAAGACGACACTTTCTGGAGAAAAAACAATCGGTATCAATGTCAAACATTTGCCCTGGGTGTTCTGCTCTTGTCAGTTGATGAATTCTATGAAATCAATAAGATATAAATTAATAGGATATTAATTAATAGGGTATTAATTAATAGGGTATTAATTGATAGGGTATTAATTAATTGGGTATAAATTTATCGAGTATTAATTAATAGGGTATAAATGATAATGTCTGATAAGCTCTGCTTAACGCCTTCATGAAATACGATGTATATATCGATGATAATTACCGGAGATTTTCGATTTTTTTTATTATTACTGTTTAAAGTTAAGTTTATTCCAACCTTAGAATAAATGCAAAAAGATGAAACGAGGGTGAGATTTTGTTGAAATGATTTAAGTCAGCGTTAAACTAAAGTTTCTCTGCGCTTTTCAACTTCCCAGATTTGATTATTTGGCGGAAGTAATTTTCAAAACAAATTAACAAAAGAAAAAGAGAAAATTTTTGTCTATGATTGACAGTAAAACTAAAGTAATGAATAACAAGAAATGCAAAAAGATTGAATAGTTTACTATTGAAATTCCAAAGAATAGTAAACCAAATGAAGAGAAGAAAAAATATTTCATTTATCGGTAATTCCATTACAGATTAAATTCATATAATGAGAATCTAAGAGTTGGCTCAAATTAAATAACCAATGTCAAATCTCTGTGTGACATTTAGTTAAACTTTCTCTACCAATATGAATCATTAGAAGGAAACTTTTATCGGTAAATTACAAATTCAAAAGGTTTTATATTTTAAAGAATATTTAAAGGTTCTAGATATTGCTACATAGGATAAAAGAAACAAAACAATTCTAGATAATAAGGAAAAGAGAACTAGTTATTAATAAAAGATATATCATTGCCTGGGCAATATTATTAAAAACACAGAATAATTAAAGAATGCATTAAAAATCACCTCGTAGACACGAAAGGAAATAGTTTCTAAAAATTGAACCGGAAATAAAGATTTTAAAATAAATTTTCTTAATTGCTCTTCCAACACAAAACTAAGAGTTTAAACTTGTTAATAAATCAAAGACACAATGTTCAGGTTTTATTTGATCATGTAGAAAAATAAACTCTCTGTATATACAAAATGTGATGTATAAATTATCGTCTAAACTGAAAATAACTCTGACATTTCACTTTATCAAATATATTTACCGAAATTACATGAAAATATCTTGAAATATTATATCTTAAATAATTAATGAAATATCATATCTTAAATCTACTAAATTTTCATCATACAATGTGTGAAAGCACGTGCGATACCCTTCCCTCATCAGCCACCAACCAGGGTGATAACAATTTCGGTAGCTCAAGGCGGTACTGCCACTCCTGGCGCTACCAAGCAGCTTTTGCCACCGGACAGGGTATTTAAAAGAAATATATATATCTATTTATACACCAGATCAATTAAAAGCAGACATTACATTGGACGTTCGTTCATCTTCATTTTAGTGCAGTTCGTGATTTAAAAACGCGTTTACTTTCGGCCGTTGATGTCATAGCAAATATATTTACCAAAATTACATGAAAATATCTTGAAATATTATATCTTAAATCTAGTAAATAATTAATGAAATACTATATATTAGATTTTTTAAATAATTAATGAAATACTATCTATCAAGTTATTACTATATATTGAATTATCAAATTATTAGATGATATTAAATCGCCATTGGTTTTAGCCACCGGACAAATTTGAAATCTCCAGTAAGACTTTCTGACGGTGTCCGGGTCGAAATTGGTAAATACTGTTGCCGTTATCCTTGCCATCTGTTCATCTTTGGTGTTGCACAATGTTTTGTTGGTATATCACACAACTGCACTTTACACTTAATAATCAAAGGAATTGCAATGTGGGGAGTTAGATGCCTAAATGCTAGGAGTGATGTGGTCGCAGAAATTTTCTCACAGCCAAGACAGGGTTATCCTACTTGTGTAGCATGATGCAGGGCCCTGTTGCTAGACATAGAGTCTTCCAGCCACCACCCTCTTGATCCACAGCAGCACTGTCTACTCCAGATACGTAATCTTGGATTCTGTGTAAAATCTGAGGCTAAGTGGAAAGATGAATGTAGGCATAATGTTACCATCGCTGGTAACCCCCCCCCCAAACACCATGATGTAGACTGGGGGTTTGGTTTTCATCAATATTGGTACATCTTGTGGGGACAGAGAAAGTCAATGGTTGCTCTATAAGTTCACTATCTGATCCTGATAGAATTTTTCTTAAATAAGAAAAACCAATGCAAGTTTGGTTGGATGGGTTGCTTGAGTTTGCTCAAAAGCTTTGCATGTTGGTCTTCCCTCTGGTCATTTATCGCCCGAGATAAAAATTGACCTTTTCTCATCTTGTTTGCGAAATAGCACTACCAGTTTGATAAAACTCAAACACTTCCATGTCCCTAGCTATGGACTTCATTGACTTGCTGATATTGTTGTTAATCAGAGTGTATATATATATATATATATATATATATGTTGTTAATTAGAGCCAGGATCTCACCAAGAAATTCAGTTTGGCCCAGTTGGCTGGGGCTGTAGAATACACCGACAGTATCTCTGCAAAGGGATAAAACTCCCCCAACGAGAGTCCTGGAAATGACACTAAATAATCTGATGGTGAGGTTCCAGTAATGCTGGAGCTTTGGGGAATGCGGAGAACCCCATCTCTCCCAGGTCCACACTAGTCCGGAGTGGTAGCATCTGATAGAGTCTTATCTATGGGTCAAATAGAACTAAACTGTGTGTTTATTCTAAACTGAATTGCTTGAAATAGAAATGTTTTGACATTTAACTGTGTGTAATTAAATGACTGATGTTTAATTGAATTGTTAGTGATACATAGCAATATTTGGAATCATTTAACTTTATTGACTAAACTAAAGAGCTTGAAATAGAACTGTTTTGACATTCAAACTGTGTACTTATGCTAAACAGAATTGTTGGAAATAGAACTGTTTATATGTATAAGAATAGATTTGGCATTAAATAACCTACAAAGGTTGATATGCCATAAAACCCAACCAAACCAAACCAAATTCAGTTCTTTTCATATCAGAATGATCAAAGTGAGACTCCCAAGCTGCTGTATATTTGTAATCCTCATTGAACTCATCCAACTCTTTTTGAATCCACTTCACTGTTCTCAGACTGAAACCAAAACACTCTAAAATCTTTCTATTGGAGCTTCTATAGATGAAACCTAAAAGAAACAGAGCGCATGCATGTAATTAAAAATTCGAAAAGGCAAAAATTTACCCATCGAACTTCAATCCTATGAAGTAATAACCAAGGCCTATAAATCATAAATTTTACCCATCGAACTTCAATCCTATGAAGTAATAACCAAGGCCTATAAATCATAAAATTTACCGATCAAATTTCAGTCCTATGAAGTAAAAACTAAGGCCAATAAATCAAAAAATTCCCATGTAAATTATTATTTGTTGTAATTTAAATTGAATGCAAAAGGGAATTTTTGAATCTTCAAGATTCATCATTCCTTTATCATTTTAGTTTCTTCTTATTGGAACCTTTTATCGCCTAAAGAAAAATCTTATTTTCCTCAAATCGAACCGGAAATTTGGGTCATTTGGTCATTTAAATCCAATTGTAAATTTTTTCTAAAATAAGATTCCTTTTTTCTTGATGAGAAACGTTTATGATCGATTTAAATAATTTGAGAGAAATTTCTGACATTTTACATTAGAAAGTTTTTGTCTTTGTTTATTTGTTGTTTTTTTTTTGTTTTTTTTTTTTTTTGTTTTTCTTCTTTTTCGAAAATTAACCGAAAAAATTAAAAAGTGCAGTTGACCTTTTTTTATTCCCATTTTTTCGCGTTGCTTGACACAAAGGAAATTCTTTAAAAAAAGACTAAAGTGTCTTTATCATAATATTCCTATTTCATAAACACGTCATCTTAGTTTTTCTTTGATTCATATCTTGAAAGTCTTTGATATGAACTGGGAGATTTTTTTCTAAAATTCTCCTGATCATAATGAATGTAGCGTGAATCTAAAAATTTAAGAATGAAAGATTAACTAAGCTACCTGCTTCGTTTTGCAATTTTTACGAATAATTTTTAACAATTTTCTGATAAGTAAAACAAAATTTAAAATTCTATCTGCAATATAGAGTAAAGTTTCCTTTGTAAAATAAAATAAAAATATTCATATCATTCTAAAACCAGTTTTAAGTAGACAAGAGTTTTTCTTTTTTTCTTTTTCAAATCTAAATGTCAATTATTTTCTTGAAATCAAAGAAAATATTTACATTATAGCAATACACTTAAAATTATCAATAATGTCTACTATCTTTTCCAAATCCTCAAGGTTTTTCTTATCTCAAGCTACTAATATTAGATACTCAGTTTTCGTATTTGTAAATCTAAAATGAAAACATGTCTTCTCCAGCAATAATTTTGAGTCAAAGAAAACCTTATAAAGTCGTTTGCTGCAAAACACCTGTATATTCTGAAAGAAACAAAAACAGGTGACATAACGAGAAGAAAAACAGCAAATTAATGCAAACAAGAATATATAGTTCGTAAAAAATTTGAAATACCAAATGATTTACAGACTTACATTATAAAGAATGCTGCTGCCAGGCAAAAAAAAATGTCCAGCCAGACAAAAACCAAAGGAGCAAAATAAATAAAAGTTAAATTTCAACTATACATAAACATATGAACGTTAGTAGAAAGGATCCTTCATCTGTGACCCTGAATATGACTACACTTCCCAAAATGACATCGATTTTAAAATATATTCAACATTTGTGACACGTGCAGAATACAACCAATGAAAACAAGAGACATTGGCGACAGGCTGTTTTAATGGGCAAATTAATCTATCTGTCCTCTATGGGAGATCATCTTACTGCTACAACTGAAGAATTCATACGCTTTTTACAGAACATCAAAAAAATCTAAGATTTTTCCAAATAGAATTATTTGAAACTAACAACATCAAAAAGGCGAATTCGTATCCATTTTGAAAGTACAAAAGAAAATCTACAAGACAGGACAACTTCAGCCATTCCTCAATGAGAGTTCAAACTCTCAGTCTATGTCCTTTGTGGGTAACTAACAATATAAACTGTCCATCTCTCCAGACACAAAATGTGTGACTTGTTTATTCGAATTTAAGAGATGATTCATGCAACAAACTGCTATTTTCAGGAATTTCAAAGAGTTTCATCGATATCAGCACCTTGAGTTTGACAGGGTTTAGCATTCACTGATTCTATCCTCTGCAGAGGGGTAAGACCCCCCCCCACCTCCCAAAAGGTGTGTCCTGGGTATGACCCTATGCAGCATCTAATGGCAAGCTTCTTGTTCTGAAGATATGGACAGTGTGATGTACCCTTTCATTGCCATTCCTCAAAGGTCAATTTTGACCCGAAGTGGTAGAACCTGTTAGGGTTCTATCTTGTGGTCAAACAGATCAATCTAAAATTATTCGTGTTCGATAAGACCTTCAGCAAAAAATGTAAATACGAACATACAATAAACGTGATTCCCTAAACCCTAGGCATAAAATAACCCCAGACGGATTGACATACCGTTAAAATGAATCACTCAGTCAATCAATCATTGAATGTTTGCTGACTGAGTGCGCCTCATTAGCAAAACGTTCGCATTTTTAAGCAAACATGGTTTAAGTCGAATTGATTCAACCTTATCAATAGAAATATCTCCAGCCTTGTCAGGTAGATCATGAAATTAAGAACAGATTGAGAGTTCCCAACTGATTCCCTTCAATGTATTTCATTCACGCATCAATGTTGAATTCTACAATGCTGTAAAGTCCGTTATCTATGTCTGCAACAAAGGCTGCAATATCTGCCATAAAACAGTCGCATAAAAAGTTATAAAGATGAAATCATCCAATTCTAACAAAGACAACACATCATCATCAGCAGCAGCAGCAGCAGCAGCAATCAGAAGGTTTTGGCACATTTTTCGACTTCAGAATTCCTGAAAGATATTCCAGTATTTTTACAATTTGTATTTAAATTTTGAAAATGACCAATGGGTTTGCTTCATTCCAATACAAGAAGTTACAAGAAGTACAAAATCCACGGGATACAAATGTTTTTTTAAGATGTGCTTGCATGAGATCTTTTGGTGTTTTTTGTTTGTTTTTTTCTTTCAAAAACGTTCCGTTCTCCAACACATAAAACAATAAGCAATGATGACAAAGAAACGAAGATGCTTCTGTTGAAGGTCAATTTGAAAAAAAATATGGCTGCCTCTGCTAGTATATATATATATATATATTAAATAGGAAGGTCCACGAATAGATTTGTATTTTTTTAATCTATTTATTTTGTTCTTACATACGTGTTTTATATATGTACGTTTCCAACTTGTTGCTTTCGTCAGAGAACATATGTGGCACAAGGCCTTTTTAATGGGGTACTCAATGAGACTAGAACTCTTTCTAGGAGTGTGTTTACTTTGGTCTGCTTTAACCGTCTAGCCCTAACAGTAGTTTAGAAGAAAAAGAAAAAGCCTAGAACGCCTAATGCTACCACACACACACCCCCCAAGAGAAGGAAAAAAAAAAAAAAAAAAAAAAGCTCTATAACTCCTGAAGCCTGCTAGGTCCCCAACTGTAGGGAAAAAAAAAAAAAAAATGAAAAACCCAGGAAAAGTCCCAATACACCAAAAAAAAAAAAGTATAAGTCAGTACTAGCGAAAGTCATACGAAAGTACCTTAATGTTGGACTTTAACTAAGTTAAAACTTAAAACAAATTTACCCCCCCCCCTTTTTTATGTACACATGGGAAGCAGCATGATGTACGTAAAGGTATTTGAATAAACCCATGGACGACCAAACTCAATACCCAAATGGGTCCAGGACGTGAGTTTGACGACTTTTCGCTCAGGATCGCCAGTTCGATCGGGGAACTACTGCTGCTCCTCTATAAGAGTGGCTTCTATAGAAGAGAATAAAACAGCCATCGAAAGATAACCATGACCCACACTCAAACCACTTACACAAACCGCATCGCTCTTCGCGCGGGTAAAAAAGGGGCGCGTCCTGCTGAGGTTAGAGCCCTGGCCTCGATGTTCGAAAAATCAGCCACAGAGCTCAAACAATCAAAACTACTAAAATGCAAGCAAACACTACAAATAGCCACATTTAACGTAAGAACCTTAAATAGAATAGGACAACTCCCAGAGCTAATCGCATCGGCCGAAGAACATAAGATAGACATAATATGCATACAAGAACACAGATACACGCACACAGAAGATATCAAATATCACGAAACTGGCAATGGCTGGTCGCTCGCCACTGTATCCGCATGGAAAAACTCTGTCAACGCCGCAATAGGAGGGGTAGGATTGCTTATAGGACCTAGAGCACTAAAAACGCTTAATAGCGTTGAGAAAATACAACCTAGAATGATGGCAGCTACATTTAACGGAAACCCCAGAGCAACAATCATCTCATGCTACAGCCCCACCAATGTTAGTGAAGAAAATGAAATAGTCACCTTCTACGATGAGTTATCCTCATTAGTGCGTAGCATCCCGAAACACAACATGTTAGTCATTGGCGGAGACATGAATGCACAAATCGGGAAAAACCGAAACAACAAATACAGCCTCCACAACACGTCAAATAGAAATGGGCAACATCTAACAGATTTCATGATAGAAAATAGATTAGCATGCCTCAATACAAACTACCAAAAAAGAGGGGGCAAACTATGGACATACACGTACGCAAACAATACTAAAGCACAGATAGACTACGTCCTTATAAACAAGAAATGGAAGAATAGTGCATTGAATTGCGAGGCATACTCCTCTTTTGAGGGTGTGTCCACCGATCACCGAATAGTCACGGCGAAAATACGGTTAAGCCTACGAAAAAACGCCAAACGAACAGCGACCACCAAACACTATGACTGGGCCCTATTAAACAACAAAGATGTAAGAGATAGATACGTATTAGAATTAAGAAACAGATTCGAAACACTACAAGAAAAGACGGAAAAAAGTACACCAAACGACGAATACGAAAATTTCGTCAATGCACACCTCGAGGCAGCAGCAAAATACATTCCAACAAAACTTAAAACTAAATATAGAGTCCCATGGGAAACTTTAGCGGTGAGAGAAAAACGTGCACTAGTGAAAACAGCCTCCAAAAACTATCGAAAAAACCCAACAAACACAAATGCCTTAAAACTAAAAACGGCACAATATCAATTAGCAGGCATATATATAAAGGAACAGACAGAATACATTCAAAATCAGATAGATAAGATTAGAGACTCGGTGGAAGATAGACAATCTAGAATTGCCTGGCAAACAATAAACGAAGTGAGCAGAAGAAAGAACACAGCCAAAGCAAAACTTAAAGCAACAAACCAACAAGAAAGAATAAAACTGTGGAAACAGCACTTCGAAAACTTACTTGGAAACCCACCAAAAATAACGCATGAACCAATCACCAGAATAATTGGCAAACAATTAGACATTAAACTAGGACCGTTCACACAAGAAGAACTCGACTCGGTTCTCAGAAAAATTAAAAATAGGAAAGCTGCAGGGCTGGACGAAATTCCCCCGGAAGTATGGAAGACCAGACAATTCGACGACATACTGCTCCGCCACTGCAACGCAGTATACAATCAAAATCCGATAGATAGATGGATGAAGGGATGCATACTCCCCTTCCCTAAAAAGGGGGACCTCGGATTAGCCAAAAACTACCGAGGCATAACACTTACATCCATAGCTGCCAAAATCTACAATGCCCTACTACGAAAACGAATAGAACCCAAAATCGACAACATACTTAGAAAAAACCAAAATGGCTTCCGAAGAAATAGATCCACGACCTCACAAATATTAACCATCCGCAGAATCCTTGAAGGTGTACGGGCAAAGAACCTACAAGCGACATTAATATTTGTCGACTTTACCAAGGCTTTCGACTCCATTCACAGAGGAAAGATGGAACAAATCCTACTAGCGTACGGCATACCTAAAGAAACCGTAGCGGCAATAACGATTCTCTATAGAAACACTAAAGTAAAAGTACGATCACCAGATGGAGACACAGAATACTTCGACATTGTAGCAGGAGTACTACAAGGGGACACGCTGGCTCCGTACCTCTTTATCATTTGTCTAGACTACGTACTTAGAACATCGATTGACAAAATCAAAGAGAATGGCTTCGAACTGACGAAGAAAAGAAGCAGAAGATACCCCGCAACAACAATTACCGACGCCGACTACGCCGATGACATAGCGATACTGGCAAATACACCTGACCAAGCCGAAACACTTCTGCATAGTTTGGAACGAGCAGCAGCAAGCATAGGCCTCCATGTTAATGCACACAAAACGGAATATATGTGCTATAACCAAACGGGGGACATCTCCACTCTAGAAGGAACCCCTCTTAAACTAGTAGACAAATTCACGTACCTAGGAAGCAGCGTCGAATCAACCGAAAAGGACATCGAAACGAGGTTAACGAAAGCATGGACAGCTATCAATAGGCTATCGACAATATGGAAATCAGACCTAACCGATAAAATGAAACGCAGTTTCTTCCAGGCAGCGGTCACATCGATACTGCTATATGGATGCACTACATGGACGCTAACAAAACGGCTGGAGAAGAAACTAGATGGCAATTACACAAGAATGCTGCGTGCAATCCTGAACAAGTCCTGGCAGCAACACCCCACAAGACACCAACTGTACGGCCACCTGCCCCCTATCACGAAAACTATTCAAGTTAGACGAACCAGACATGCAGGACATTGCTGGAGAAGCAGAGATGAACTCATAAGAGATGTACTCTTATGGATCCCCACACATGGCCGCGCAAAAGCAGGACGACCAGCACGAACGTACATTCAGCAGCTATGTGAGGATACAGGTTGTTGTCCTGAAGACCTACCTAGGGCGATGAACGATAGGGAGGAGTGGCGAGAGAGGGTCAGGGATATCCGTGCTGCCAGCACGATATGATAATGATGATGATGATGTTTATAGTTGTGTGTGTGTGTGTGTTGGCGTTGGAGTGGTTTTGGGTTTCACTAACAGTTTTGTGCGTATGTGTGTGTGAGTGTGTGTGGAAGTGTGTATCACGGGGAGTTTTGTGGTTTTAAATTTACTGGTAGTTCTTTGTCCTTTTTTTGTATATGTATTCATATTTCTGAGTATGTGTGTGTGTTTTCAGCTTTTTCTTTCGTCTGATGATATGTTTGGCATAAGGTTTAGTTGATAAGTATTGAATGAGATTTTAATTTACTAGTGTTTGTAGAATGAATGGTTTTTAATTACTTAAGTTTTTGTGTGTATATATACATACGTACATTCATATACGAGGATCATTAAATAAATTTCCAGACTTTTTTCGTATGGGCACTTTTATTGATAGTACACACATGAAACTCTAGTCCCCTTCGAAGTAATCCCCTCCAGCTGCAGTGCACTTGTTGTACCGTTCCAACAACTTCTGGAAGGCCCCATCGAAGTCCTCTTGTGTGAGCGTGTCAATCACCTTCGTCACAGCCTCTTTCATCTCCTCAATTGTCTCATAACGACAGCCTCTGAGCTTAGGGAATAAGCAAAAGTCACAGGGAGCAAGGTCTGGACTATAGGGAGGGGGACGAACTGTCTTGATGCCCATCTTGGTAAAGTAGTCTGTGACAAGGATGGAGTTGTGGACTGGTGCATTGTCCAGGTGGAAATGCCACTGACCCGATTTGAAGAGTGCTGGCCTCTTCCGACGGAATGTCTTCCTGAACTCCCTTAAAACCTCAACATAGTAACCCTAACCCTAATCCTTTAGCCAATCAACTCTAGTGTATTGACTTCCTTACTCCTCCCACACCTCTCATCATTCCTCGCAGACTCCCTGCCTTCCATAAATCTCTTATGCCTCTCAAAAACTGATGCTCGATTCATGCAAGATGGTCGAAAAGCAGTCTGAAGCATTACATACGTTTTCGTGGCATTTTTTTCAAGTTTAAAACAGAACTTTACTGCATATCGTTTTTTCTCACGTTCAGATTGCATTCCTGCTGCAGCTGTTCATTTGAACCTGAAATCATAAATATTGGTCAGTCATCTCATAAGATGTATAGCAATAACATACTGAATTTTCAAGAGTCTACGACAATTTTAAATGCCCGTACAATAAAAGTCTGGAAACTTATTGAATGCCCTACGTATATGCATATATATATATATATATATACATGTGTGTGTGTGTGTGTGTGTGTGTGTGTGTGTGTGTGTGTGTATTTCCGTTTGTGTGTATGTACGGTTCATGTTTTATCTAACTTACGTTTGAATTTATCTATAAAGTTTCTTTCTTTTATGTATATTTTAGAATATATCCTTATTTTTTCTTTAGACCTACAACAACCATCTTTATATATATATATATATACAAAATATTTTATATATATATATATATATATAATTTTTCTGTTGGTCCAAAAAGAGAAAAAAGTAAATATTTTAAAATGAGTAGGTCCACAAAGAAATTTATTTTTTGAATTATTTATTTTGTTCTTACACGTGTTTCTAGCCTCTTGCTAGAATTTGAATTATTTATTTTGTTCTTACACGTGTTTCTAGCCTCTTGCTTTTAATGATTTGGGCGGTTTTGATTTTGGTTTATATAGAGGCGACCGCTTTGATAGGCTTGCCGGTCTTTTTTAATTCCGTAAAAGATTTTCGTTTCTGCAGGTGTTAGTTATCTCTTTTTCTTTTTCTTCTTCTTTTTTCTACCGAAAGTAGACAACTAATAAATTTATAGTATATCAAATATAAGCAATTAATTAGGTGGGGAAGAGAAGTGCACCCACACAAACACACAAATACATAGAACACACGCTTGTAAAAGGAAAAAGAAGAAATAAGAAAACCAATACCGGCAGAAACGAAAATCTCTCACAGAACTGAAAAGGACCGGCAACCCTTTCAAAGTAGTTGCCACTATCATATTTACTAACCCCCTCCCATCGGGCAGGATATAACACAAGGTCAATTTTTAAGCGGAGTTTAACAGGATTGAATTCAGAGTTTTCCTTCTCCTAGACTGGTTGCCTAACCAAAGCTGAAGAACCTAGTCTGCCCTACTATTTACCCATAGCTGGAGGGAGAATAATTGGATTCATACCTTTCCCAAGGGTGTTAGTGCAATGTGAGATGCAATCAGTCACGTTCAGGATTTGAACTTGTGTCACCGTGTCCATTTCCTACGACGATAACCATTACACCACGGGCACCTATATAAGTGAAAAATGACGCCACCAAAATCATTAAACGCTCTCTGACGACAGCAAGAAGCTAGAAAGACGCGCAAGAGAAAAATAAATAACTTAAAAAATGAATCTCTTTGTGGACCTATTCATTTTAAAATAGATAAGTTAATCGACCGTAGTTGAGGGAGATTCTAAGGCCCCCTTTTCAATAGCAACTACACTAAGGTGTAGGGGAGGGCGCTACTCCTTTCCCTGAATTGCTCCACTTACCCTTGATCCGTACCTCATAATGCTAAGTAAGGAGACATCAATTACCATTTTTGAGTCTTTTGGTATAACTCGACCTGGGATTGAACCCCTGTCTCCCCGACCATTTGGTGAACACTCTAACCATTATACCAAAGAGCCGATCATCTTACCGTTACTACTACATAACTACCCATGATAAGTGATCTTAATATTTACATATGTATCTGTTGTATAGATTTGGTATACAGTTTTCAATGCTATTATCTTTCTTTTTATAAAGATGTTGTTTTGTTTTTGTTTTTTCAATTCACCTATTTTGAAAAGCAATGTTCCCTACAAGTTTAATCAGAGAATTATTTTTTCTATAAATCTACTGTTTATTATTCTATGATAAAATTTATCTTATAAAATTCGAATTATGTAAGATTCAGAACAACATAAATCTTTATATATTTTTAATTGTAAAATTTATGTTTTACATTTTTTTCGTTCTGAATCAAAAAAAAAAGAAACGTGCAGATTGAAAAGATCCTAAAATTTGTGTTTTATTTATTTATTTTTTTTTTTTTCTAAATCTTCAAAGTATATCATTGTTTTAAATTCCTCTTCGAAAACTTTAATTTTAAGAGAAAATTATTTGAAAGAAAAAATTATCAGAAAGGAAACTTACATGCTGATATTTTTCTAAATGGTGTAAATGTTCTTTCTTTAAATTATTTTTCTTTGATGAACGTTCAGTTTAAAAAAGAATTTAATTGAAAACAATAATTAATGTGGATCATTCAAATTGTTTTATACCAACATTTTATAACAATGTATCAAAACACTGAATGATTTCTATCGGTTCTTTCTTATTTTTCCCCAAAAGAAGCGAAAAGTGTTTTTTAAAATATTGAGCTCTCTCGAAACGTTCTAAATCTTAAAAAAAGATTTCTTGCTGACAAACTGAAAATATCTAAAAAGAAAATTTCATTTCTGTGTGAAATTTTCCGACTTTTTGTTGTGTTGATGTTGATCATTTAAACTGATCACTCGTCAAACCTTTCATATTTCTTTTACTAAGCAAAAGCTAATTTTCTTGTGGTGCTTTCCGACTTCAATCCACAAGAACATATTGACTGACTCGTAAAAAGCAACGCAAGTGTAAACATGAGCAACCGAGAAACAGGTATATGTCCACCCTTAACAGCTGACTTTGAGATTCATTCCTAAACGCAGGTTAGATCTACGCATCTGAATTCTGGCTTCGATTCCAACGACTGAACCACCCATGGTGATACAGATCAAGTTCTATTTGAATAAAGAAATTATGTTTCGAAGGACTTCCAAGATACAGAGAGAGAGGAGGAGGAAGAGGAGAAAGCGAGAGGAGGAAGAGGAAGGGGAGGAGAGAGAAAGAGAGGGGGAAATGGAGAGAGAAGGTAGGGAGAGATATCAACAATCTGAAATTAATCAGTAGTCCAAGTATTAGTCTGATGTGTATTCACTAAAATGGCTCCCATCTTGACACTATCTATTGACTCAATAACAAATCAATTGGTCACAAGTCGTGATATCGCAGAAAGTCAGAGCATTGATTATTTGATAAATCGTTCTCACATCAGTAAAATAAATTTATTCATGTGAAGTTTAATTACCTGCACTCATTCTGTAACTTCTACAGATGATTTTAGACAAACAAATTTCTTGAGGAATGAATTTAAGTGTAAAATGTCTTTGTTTTGTCGTGAAATAAGAGATAAGTCATTCCGGAGAGAATACGGTACACAGTTTGGTACGGCGATTAATGTAAATAACCTTAGTTGTATTTGGTCACCGTTATTTGTTTGGCATGCCACCATTCCAAAGTGTGATACAAGACCTTTTTAATGTGGGAGCCGGGCGCAGGACAGTAGCCTATATACGCCAAGCAGCTCTAAAAATAGCTTGGGCCTCGTCGGCATTCCCTAAAAAGGGCTGCCTCAGACGTCAGGCGATAAACCAAGCCTTGCTGAAGCAGGTGAGAGCTTGGGAGGGCAACCCCTGAGGCCCATGGGAGTGTCGGTCTCAGCCACGCTTCCCAAGCATCCAGCCGAGGCGGCCTTGAGCGACTAACAAAACAAGACACACCCCACCCGATCCATGCACTAAAAACAACATGGCCGGCTGAAGTGTGTCCTGTCGTATTTGTTTTTAGATACAGTCGAGAGCGAGCACCGCTCTAAACACCAGTCCATTTGAGGGGGGGGGCTCCAGCAACTCTACAAAAGTCTTTATTGAAAAACAACAAACTGAAGGTAAATAAAAGACTCTCAGTCATTTTGGTCGACTTTATACATAAAAAGATCAAAATGTCTGAAAGTGTTTTATAGAAAATTCAAATAACTGATTATTCTTATCAGCAAATGAATCTTACTTGGCTTTAGAGTAACTGAATAAGACAAACTAAGATGATGACTTCCATTCGACCATAAACTTTCAAGTTTCATAGCTTAAGGGGATTTCTTCTGTCCATCAAAATTAAATGACAACAGTAACTCATTTTCTGTAGACTGAATCCCACCATCTCACCGACCCGTACCTCATCAATGCCGATACTCACCTATTCCTGGATGAAATGCTGTCGACGCCACCCACCTCCTTTGGCATTGTTGATCTGTCAGACAGAAAAGTAACCCAGACCGGATCATTCTACTGTCATTGTCCCAATAATACTCCTCTGCTTTAACTGTGATTCTACTGCTTACAATTCTCAGAAAATTACTTTCTGCCAGTACGGACCTCAAAGCCAGCTGCTGTTATTTTGAGATCCCCCAACAATCTTTATATTGCGTGGTTTCTCTCGTTCTTGTTATTTTAAATCCTTCTACAAAGCTAGTCAGGGTGGGGGATGAAAGATGTAGGCAGTCTCGTATATTCCTTGGCAGCCCAAACCTCGGAAAAAGCCGTTCATCTCGAAATCATTCACCGTCGACAATGAGACATCTTATATTAGCAGGGGCCATAAAACCGAAGAAAAGATAGCCTGCTTGTATATACAACCCTTGAGACGGCCGGTTAATTCGGATTTGTCAACCCTGGTATGCTAAGCCTCAACGTCACCAATAATTTTGTTTATAAATCTTTTTTTAAATAAATCTTTTAAAAAAAACACGAGCAAAACATGTACAACAATAAAATAAAATAGTTTCTTTTAACATTTATTTCGCTATTTCCGGGAAGTCATTTGCTTGCAGTGGTAAATGACTCATCCCCCATTCTTCATCCGTTGAATGATATTTTTCGATCTATCATAAGAAAAATATCTACTTGAGTATGTATTTCTTTCTTTTTCTGTAAGAGTAGAAACGATTTAATTATTTTCAAGACAGATTAAGACAAAACTATATATATATATATATATATATATATATATATATATATATATATATATATATATATATTCTATTTAGGTTGTTTACTTTCTACTTGAAATTTTACCTTAAAATTTATTCAAATCCTCTTATCAAAAATTAAGACGAACGTCATACACAAAATATACGCCATATTTTCTTTTTTATTCAATTTGAAACGCCTTGGTCATTTATTTCCTTATCTTTCCTGATATTCTTTGCAAAAGATTTTATACTTCATATAAAGCAATTATTATTTGATTTAGATAAAGTTTTTTTAGTCTATAACCTTAAAAAGCACTTTTATATGATACTATATTGCTGATTATTAATTATAAAACTAAAACATCTAAAATATTTGAAACAATTTGTAGGAATAAGAAATTAATGGGTCGGAATAGATAATTTATCTCACAAAATTATAATAAAGACAAATGCATTACTTTTTAAAGAGGTATTATATGCATATATATTTTTTGTTTGATACCGTTTCAAACTTTGTGGGTTATTTATTTAACCTATTTTTTCTTCTTTACTAACAAAAAAATGAAAAGGCAAGATAAATCAAGCTAAATTTCCCTAATTCAGTTTGAGGAAAAGGTAGTTTCAAGAAACAAATGATGTTTTGCAAATAGCAAGCACTGATTAGAGTCAGACTTTGTCTCCTTTTCGTGGTTTAGATCCAGGTTTGGTTGGTTGGTTGAGTTTTATGGCAAATTAACCCTTGTAGGTTACACTGGTTTACAAAGAAATTGAGGCAAGCACAAAAATACTCGTTATTACCTAATTTGAGGGTGCTGAATTCAAATTTGAAATCCGTTTTTACTCATCACCTCTAGTTTTTTTAGATATGGATTGTGTGTATTTTTTGCATATACGGTACATAAAGGCGTATATGAATTCAGGGTTAATTCTAATATTGTGAGACTTATGGCTTATTTTTTAGTTATCATGCACTAAATGTAAGTGATAGCATTACAATATATATATATATATATAGTTATATATCAAGATGGATTTTGACAGTTAAGGCAGCAGGTCTCAATCCACACTCTGGCAGTCATTGGAAGAGGTTGTCTCGCAGGCGGCGCAGGGGGTTGGTGTCCCTCAACTATCGTGTTACACATTTTTGAGGTTACTAAATATTAGTATTACATTTTCAAATGCACATTTAGTTTTACTTTGTTATATTTTCAGATTCTCCAATGGCTTCAAGCACATCAAAATGTCGAGGATGCCTCAACAAGGCCAATTCTTTCTGCTACGTGTGTGGGGACTTCACAACAGTTGCACAGCGTCGAACCATCACTTCCCTCCTCAGAACCACCTACTTTCACTATTTTGACAGTAAAATTGGTGATCAGGACAAGTCTTGGGTTCCACACATCTGTTGTAAACCCTGCTACAATGGACTAACTGCATGGTTTAATGACAAGAAAGCGGCTTTCAACTTTGCAGTCCCATGGTTTGGAGAGAGCCGCAAAACCACGCAGATGATTGTCATTTTTGTTTAACTAATATAACTGGTTTCAATGCATCTTCTAGGAAAAAGATCAAATATCCCAACTTTCGATCTGCTATGAGACCCGTTCCCCATTCAGATGATCTTCCTGTACCCACACCTCCAGTAAATAAGGATCTTCTTTCCTCATCAGATGAAGAAATGCCTTCAAGGGAGGATTCTGCCGTGTGAATATCTTTGGAAGATATTGAGTCTACATATTCAGGAACAAGTGGCAATGAGCCATACTGGATCACGCAAGAAGACCTGAATGATCTTGCTCGTGATTTGTATCTGTCAAAACAGTAGTCAGAGCTCTTGGCTTCTCGGCTTAAACAGTGGAACCTCGTCCAGGAAGATGTAATGTCACCAGTTTCAGGAATCGGAACAAATAAGGTCATTGGTCTTCTTATGGGTATACAAGCGGGCTTCACAAAATACTGTTGTTTTCTTTGTCTCTGGGATAGTCAAGCTGTATCCCAGCATTACAAGCAGAAAGACTGGGGGTCTAGAAGCACTTTTGTTCCTGGCGAACCCTGCCTCAAGGAGAATCCTCTGCTGGACATGAATAAGGTGCTTCTTCCTCCTCTTCACACCAAGCTTGGTTTGATGAAGAATTTCGTGAAGACGTTGCACAAAAATGGTGCTACCTTCCAACACTTGTCTACTGTGTTCCCAGGTCTTAGTTCTGCTAAGCTCAAAGAGGGCATCTTTGTCGGACCTCAGATCCGAGAAGTGCTGAAGGATACTGATTTTGAGGAGCTTCTTAACTTAAAGGAACTGAGAGCATGGGAAGCATTCAAGTCAGTCTGTAGTGGCTTCCTTGGTAACACACGCGTACCAGATTACCGAGCCTGTATTGAGAAGTTGCTAAAGTCTTACGAGGATATGGGGTGCCGAATGTCACTCAAGATTCATTTTCTCCATTCCCACCTCGACTTTTTCCCGCCAAACCTTGGAGCAGTGAGTGATGAGCATGGAGAAATATTCCACCAAGACATTACGAAGATGGAGAGCAACTATCAAGGCAAATGGAACACCAGCATGATGGGAGACTTCTGCTGGATGCTCTTGCGTGACATCCCGGAGGCAAAATACACCAGATCTTCAAAGAAAACACACTTTTGACTGTCTGTGATACTATGAATTGTGTAATTGTGTCATCCAAGTATATTGATTCAATCAGTGTTCTTTATCTATTCTGTTTTATCTGTTATAAGCTGCTTCAACTCTTGAAATATGCACATATATTCTCTGTTTATACTAAAATGAGACTATTCAAAAGCCAGAAAACTAGAGGTGATAAAGCAAAACTATTTATAAATTTGTATTCAACACACCCAAATTAACAAAAAAACACCTATCCCCATTCTTGCCTCAGATCAAAAATTTATTTTTGTAAACCAGTGTAATTTAATGCCAAATTCTGTTTATACATATATTAGATATATATGATTTGTAAACAAATAGTTTGCAGGTAACATTTTAAGCAAGCCAGAAATCATTAGTTTGCACACAGTTAGATGGTTTCAAGTATTCCTAACACTAATAATTCTCTTTGATATTAATCAATTGTTTACTCACAATTAAATGGATTTAAGTATTAATATTAAACACAAATAATTTTGTGTGAGTGTGTTTATGCGGAAAACAGCAGGTTGGTCATTTACGAGGTTCATTCAATAAATAAAGTGAATTTTAAAATAAAACGATTCACATTTCACGCAAGAAAAAAAAATTACTTTATTTTTTCCGTCGAAAAACAATTTTTTTCATTGCTTCAACAAAGTGTTCATTATCACTTGAAAATGTTGTTTCACTCAAAGAATTCTTAGAGGAGGTTCAAACAAGAGGAAATCAAGGGAGCCAGATCAGGACCGTCTTTGGGGTGTGGCAGCTGACAAACTGATAGTTTTCACTCTTCTTAGTGCCGTGTGAGGCCTTGCACTATGGCTTAAACATTTTAACAACTCAACGACAATTGAACTTATAAAAAACAAGGTCATCATGGGCAGTTTTGAGTGCAATGGCGGACCAACAGCGGTTCCGGAAGGCCCCGGGCTCTTGGCGGCACTTTATGGGAGTGGTATTTTGCGGGTGAAAAAAAATTGAAAACGTGATCATTTATTTCTGTTTTTTTAATTCAATTTTTTTACACATTCATAGAAATATAGACAAAAGAATTTCTCATTCATTTCTTTTGTTTGGAAGATCACAAACACATAACAGGCTGTCCTGTTGGCGACCTCAGCTTTTAATTAGCTCGGGTGACTGTCTGAAATATTAGAACTTTGATCTGGCCCAGCTGTGAGCGACATCTTGCTGAGACTACAAAACCAGGACAATCCAATAGACATCCCAATTATATTGTATATTTTGTACAACCAATTTTTCTGCTTCCATGTTATTATTGTATTACGATAAAGAAGCTAAATAATTTTTGGATCGTTTTTAAATAAGTCTTAATAAAAATGAAATGTCCAAAGTTGTTTTTTTCAATGATCAATTATAAACAAGATGAAAATTTAATGAAAATTTTGCTCTTTTATTCATTAATGAATTAATTTTATTATGAATAGCTTCTTTGATTAAAAAAACTTGAAAAAATATTTTTTATCTCTTAACAAGAGGGTTTCAACGTTTTGTCATTTGAATAAAAAAATTCCAATCGCAAATGTTTACATTTCTAGAAAGATCAAAAACGAGAAGACCCCATATAAAAAAAAGAATTAAATTTACGATATGAATACCTTGAAAAAGTTATTTAAAAATTGTAATTTTGTTAATAAAAAAACTCAAAAAAGAATTTTTCTACCGTGTTCTTTTTTTTTTCTCATGGAATTTTAAAAACAATTGGGTTGATCCAAAAACAAATCTCCTCTGATGCAATTTGCCTACATTTTATTCACTTAAAAATTTTACAATGAATTTTGAAAGTTTTCGAACTTTTCTACATAAGATGAAATATTTGTAATTAAATAAAGACTTATCTAGTCTATCGAAAATGTATTATTAAAACTGCCCAATGTAGGATAACATATTTTCCGAGATTTCAATATATTTGAAAAAATTTACAAACGATTTTTCATTCAGACTAAAGTTGCTTGAAGAAATAAAGAAAAATCGTCGTCGTCGTCGTCGTCATCTTTGAAGTCTTAAGATTTTTAAGATGATATTATGGAGAAATAAAATTGTTTTTTTTTTAGTTGCGCACCTTCTCAAACCAGAGGTCAAATAAAATGTTACATTTTTTCAAATGTTTTTTTAGATTATAATTTATATTTTTCTCTTACTGTCCATGAAATTTGAAGAAGTTTTTATTATTATTAATGTTTAATAAATAATTTGATTAATTGAAATTTCCGATATTTTTTTTTACATATCACGTGATACTGATTAGATTTAAGAGGAAAATCATTGAATCAAAATAAGAATTATTGTTGATTTTGATAATAAATGATAGCGCGCACATGGGTTTTAAGAAATTCAACAGGTTTATTGCTTTATTGCCCAATGATGATTACCCATGATATATTTTATGAGTCTATCGTACCAATTCTAGAACAGACCCACCATTTACACTTAGAGCACCTACACACAACATTGGACTGGATTAGTTTGTTTTGGTTTTATAGTATATCAAACTTTGTATGTTATTTAATGCTAAATCCATTTTTATACAAATAAACAGTTCGATTTCAAACAATTCAGTTCAGCATAAGTACTCAGTTTAATTGATAAAGTCATTTCTATTTCAAGATATTCAGTTTAGTCAAAAAGTTCTAATTCAAACAATTCAGTTTAGTGTAACTACGTAGTTTACATGTAAAACAGTTCTATTTCAAGTAATTCAGTTTAGCATAAGTTCGCAGTTTGGTTCTATCTGATCCATAGATAGGACCCTATCAGGTGCTACCATTCCGGGCCAGAGTGGACCTGGGAGTGATGGCAATGAAGGGGCATTCCTGAAAGCTCCAACATTACTGGAACCCCACCATCATTGTTTAGTCATATCTAGGACACTCGTGTTTTTTTTTGGGGGGGGAAGTCTTACTCCGCGCGGCAGAGGTACAGTCGGTATAATTCCTAAAGCCCCAACCGACTCGGCAAAGCATTTTGGACTGACCAGTTTATCCTTGGCAAAAAACCTGATTACTTCAAAACGTAAGTTTAATTTTTTCTTTTTATTTTAATAATTCAAACATTAAAAAAAAACCAGACATCATTTGAATTTTGCAATTAAGAAGAAGCTATTTTGCCGATCCCATAAACAATAACAACCCATTTGTTTGTTTGTTTTTTTGTTGTTTTTTTTTCAACATAACTGTTGTGACGTTATGAAAGAAATCTAAACTATTTATTTATAAAAAAAAACAACAGTTTATTTATCTTGTCTTTAATGGGTATCATTTTGAGATGAGGCTTCTTAATCTGAGAATTAATTTTTTATTTATTGCGGACTTTTAGTCCTCATCTTGGTAGTTTTTTTTTTTTTGTGTTGTTTCTTCTTCACTACGTTTCGGCCAAATTTCACCTCTGGCCTTCTTCAGGTGATTTTACCGCGACCTCGGATAGGAATGATGAGTCATGTAACCGTATTCCCAGTAATTACTTGCCCTTCGGGGCCCGTGGCGCAGCGGATGGAGGCGTTGAGTCTCTACGGTTCCAGGTGAGCATTGTCAGAAGATAGCGGTTTCAATTCCTACCCAAGCCGGCCAGAGGTTTACTTGGTCAAAAACGTGGTGTGATAGACAACAACTATGGAGGGCATCTCTGGACATGAAAATTCATTTCACCACCAAAGAATTTTCAAGGAATGGGAGCTGTTGGAAATGATCCTTAACAAAGATAAAATTCTTGGCAGTAAATTACAAGAACAAACTATGAAAGACAGATTTGGAGACAGGTTTTCACACGGTTACTTGATGTCGTAAAGTTTCTGACGAAACAGAACCCGCCTTTTTGAGGTCATCGAGAAGATGTATATAGTTCCAATAAAGGTAATTTTATAAAACTTGTTGATTTTATGAGCAAATATGATCCTGTTGTTGGAAAGCATTACTTGATAGAAGTAAATGATAACCGGCGGTACTTGTCACCGAAAATCCAAAATGAATTCATTCATATCTTGGGAAACCACGGAAACGAAAATATATCTGATCGAATTTGAAAAGCCAATTATTTACAATCATGCTAGATAGTACGCTGGACATTTCTTATACTGATCTGATGAGTTTGATTTTTGATATGTAGTTGTTGAAGAAAAAGAAGTGGAGGTGTAGGGAATTATTTCTTGGTTTTATCACTGAGCATGGGAAGACACCTTATAATATCAAGATGATTTTGGATCGATTGGAGAAAGAGAAACTTGATTTCAAAAAATGTTGAGGGATAGGATTTGACAATGCGGTTCGTATGGCTGGAATTCATGGTTGTATTCAACGTCTTCCACGAAACATAAATGGGGAAGCTAAATTAGTGCCATGTTCTAATCATTGTATGAATTTATGTGGTGGTCATACCTCAGCTGTGAATGCAAGTGCCATTACATTTTTCGGAGTGATTGAGTGATTAAGAGACTCTATACATTTTTCTCCTCTTCCAATCACTGATGGGAGGTTTTACCTTTCCATGTGAAGGTCACGATGAAGAGTCTGGTAACCACCCGACGGAGTTCACATTACGAAGCTATTCATGCAGTGAAAACCCGATTTCAAGAAGTGATTCAGGCACTCGATTTATCAGCTTCTGAAAATCTTTAAACGAGAGGAGATGCACAAATCGTTTTGCTTTCAATTGAAAACGTCTTCATGTTTTACTGGGAAAAAATTCTGAGACAAATAAATTTCATCCAAAAGAAACTTCAAGAACCTGGTATTGGTTTGAATGTGACAAAATTTTCCGAAACCGGGACAGGTTGGCCTCTGAATCGGTTAATCAAAGTAAAAGAAAGTGCGAGGAAATGGAAATTCCTGTTGAAAAGCGAATCAGAAGGAAGAAAAAGCTACCAGGGAAAAAAAAGAAACATGATGTCTGTCAAACACTTGTGCAGAAAGTAAAGTCAAGATCAACACGTCAATGAACTTGGAAGAACGATTTGACTGTCTTCGCTGGATTATCATTGCAAACAATTCTGGAAGATACTAAAGGTGAGTCGGAGCGAAAATTTAAACTTATCAGTAGCGAATACGGTGTTGACTAAAACATATCTAGGCTGCCTTTGAAAGTTCTCTGACTTTGGGATTTTTTAGCGGCAGCTTCCAAAGTGGAACCATGATGACCAAATCATCGGCTATCAAATGGCTGAGATGGAGTTATTGATGGCAAGTTCAAGAAACAGTGCCAAATATTGTAATTGCTCTTCTGCTGTTTTTGACGCTCACAGTTTCTGTTGCTACTGCAGAGAGAAGCTTCTCAAAACTGAAGCTCATTAAAAGTTACTTGAGATCGAGTATGTCACTAGATTGCTTATCAAATTTGTCCCACATTTCAACTGAACAGGAAACTGTGGTGAAGATAAACTTTGACTAATTCATTAGTGACTTTGCTTCTGCAAAAGCTCGAAAGGTTAAAATATGACAATGTTTGTTCAACTAATTTTTGAATTTGTTGTTTTTCAAGCACTAATCAACGTCATCAAGGGTATTTCATTTATATTTTTCTTCCGAAAAAAGATGGTGCCATTATGACTACGGGACTCGGGCGGCACTTTGCCTCGGTACGCCCTTGAATTGATATTTGGTATTGACGACTCGTAAGTTTGTCTCCATATATTTGTCATATACGAGTACTAAAACTTACTGCTGTCACGTGCTCTCCCACTGAGAGGAGAGAAATAAGAAATTTCCCCTACCCTTCTGTGTTTGAATTAACAGGCCTCAAAGACTGACCGTTAAAAGGAGGAATAGGGAATGTAGGTCAATTCCTCGTGGCCGAAGTAACAAATCCAGGTCATAATGAAAGCCAACAGATGTTTGCATTCTGTGACCGGATGAATAAAGAAGGGGATATACAGAGGTCAGTATAGTAGTCCGAAGGGAATCGCCTGACAGGGTGAAGGAAGAAGAAAGAGGCCAAGTGATTGGCCAGAATTCTAAAGCGGAAGTAGCACCCTTTTTTCGTCAGCGGAAATAGGAATGAAGAATTTAGTTTTAGGACAGCAGTCGGCGTGACAAGATGTGTTGACACTTGTCAAAACTCCGGGTGAAGAAGCGAAATAGAGCTCTTGGACAAGAGATAGCAGACGCCTTCAAGCCGAGCTCCATAGAATCCCTCTAGCCCGTTAAAGAAAATACTCTCAGAAGAAACCCGTCGTCGAAAAGCTAAGTACACCGTAAAACCGTTTTCTCCCTCCACCCTTCCTAAGTATTGTCATTATATGTTCTCTCTCTCTCTCTCAATTTAAAGAAAGAAGAAAGAAAAGAATAAGGAAGAAAGACATTTGTATTTTGATATTATCCGCTGATAATATAGCCGAAACGTTAAATATATGTGTCCGCATGTATTAAAAACCTTGTTATATTTTATATCTCTCCTCGGGTCGAAATTTATTCATTGTGTTGTCTGCCTATCAAGTTGTCTTTTGCATGTTCCTTTTCAGCTTCATTTGCCTCAATTTATTCTCGCTAAATGTCCTATTCGCCTTTAAAAATATTACACGGGAAATTGGAATTGTCGACTACAACAAATAATAATATTATATCTAAACCTAGAGGCCCATATATTCCATTATCCTAGGGGTAGAAAGAGGTGGGTGTGTGTACGTGAAAAATGGAAACTCCTTGCCAGCGGCGGTCAGTCTAGCCCAAACTAACCCCCACATTATCTGCCAGTTACCATATGCCCGAGAAAGGACTCTTAACTAGGATTTAATCTGCGAGGGATCAAGTGCCAGACTGCCCCGACTTCACACGTGCGAAAAATAAACTCCCGTCCAAGGATGAATATTTAATGGCACCGTCACACTGCCAAATTTATTTGAGTGGGAGGAACACAATTTGAACACTTGTAGCTGAGGAAATGAATAATGGTTTAATTTCTTCATATTAAACAATATAAAACAATTCATGATGAATTAACAACAACATATCTATAGTCTGATCAAGCTTGATGGAATGAACACGGAAATGAGATGAAATACTAAAAGAGTATATTATAAAAATCCAATCGGGCAGTTGAAGAGTCCTTTGATATAAGCTGGTAGTCAATAGAATAGAAGTTGTTCTGTGAAGACTTATGAAGTTTGTCGGGGTAAATGCTCTCCTATTGGGAGACGCACCAGCTGGAATGAAGAGGGTATTTAACCGACTCCTCATCAAATCAGGATTTGACATAAAGTTGTTCTGTGAAGACTTATGAAGTTTGTCGGGAGAAATGCCATCCTATTGTTTTTCAAGAACTAATCAGCGTCATCAAGTGTATTTCATTTGTATTTTTCCTCCATTAAAAGGGGGCACCATTACGAATACAGGCCCCGGGCGGTACTTTGCCTCGGTACGCTCCTGGCTGTACCCATAGAAATGATCAATTTTTCATAAATATCTTCTTTTATAATGGTTCTATCAGTCAAAGCAAGTGCATTAACTGAATCCTTCATTTCATGGGTGCTCACTGTTGTGTGTTTGCGTGATCTTTCTTCATTTTGAAACAATTTAACCCATTTATAAACATTCATGTTACTAAAATCTGCTTCTCCATACACATCATATATTCTTTTATGGAGGTGCCCGTGTTGTAATTGTTATCGTCGTAGGAAATGGACACGGCGACACGAGTTCAAATCCTGGACGAGACTGATTGCATTTCACATAGCACTAATACCCTTGGGAAAGGTATGAATCCAATAATTCTCCCTCCAGCTATGGGTAAATAGTAGGGCAGACTGGTTCTTCAGCCTTGGTGAGGCAACTAGTCTAGGAGAAGGAAAACTCTGAATTCACACCTGTTAAACTTCGCTTAAAAATTGACCTTGTGTCATATCCTGCCCGAGCGGAGGGGTTGGTAAATATATATATTCTTTTATAAATTTCACATGGTTTGCACATCTCAGTCAGCAAATATTTGATGATAGAATTCTGTTCAAGCCTGGAGCACTCTGTTTGATTTGCGGCCATTTTGAATAGCTTCAAAACAAATATTTTTGTGTGATTAACAATAATTTTTGCAACAAAACAATTTAAAATAATGCAGAGTTTAAATCTATAAAAAAACATCTGAAAAACATTTTTTTGTTAATAATTACCCTTGGTTATTGATTGACCTTCACGCATCGCAATCAGATCACGTCATTTCCGCATTTCCTATTCACTACAGTTTAATATTACACTGAATTCTAAATCCTATTCACCTCGTGGCGATATTTACTAATTCTTATTTTCCTTTGGCTAAAATAAAAGCATCAGTTACAATTATATATGATTAAAACGAAAACATTCCTTATTCATTTCCTGATTGATTATATTATTAGATATTTCCGTGATGATCGATTAATTACAATAAAATTTTACTACAAGAGAAATTTTACGCTCAACAATGAAAAACTTGTTACATGTTAACGAATAGTGTATTTAGATATTCGTTGATTGCACGGTCGGTTTTGTAAGAACAGAAATATTATCAAAAAATAATTACAAAACAACTTTATCTCCTTCAAAAGACTTTACTATGGAAGCCACAAAACCATAAAAATGTTGTTACGACTCCTTGAAACAGAGCTGGAAATATTCAAATGACACTGCCTTCACTTAACTTGCCAGGAACATAAGATTCAACAACTGTTATCATATCCCTGAGGTATATTTCCAGTTCCTTTACTTAAAGAAGAAAGAGATAGAAATTAATCAACACAAAAGTCTAAATTACCAATTTATTAATTTATTTTATGGTTTGGTAGCCAAGAAACTACGGCTAAAGTGATAGTTATAATTCATCTAAAATTAACGTTTGATTCGGTGATAATGCTTAAATGATGGGCAACAACTATTGTATTTTTCTACATTGAATAAGAGCAATAGACACAAAACAGGGATGAAAAGAAAGTAACAAAATGTTTTCCGGAAGTAAAAGAAATAATAATGGGAATAAGGGAGGTAATTGCTGGTTACATATTTAATATCAAAAAGAAATTTTCCAAAAATAACAGAAAAAATAATGAGAATAAAAAAAGTAGTAGCTGGCAATATATTGCGTATTTAAATAGAAAAAGATTACCGGAAGTAAGGAAAATAATAATTTAAAAAAGAGACGCAGTAACTGACAATATATTGGGTATTTAAAAAAAAGAGAATTCCAAAAACTAACGGACATAATAATGAACATAAGAAAGGTAGTAGCTAACAACATATTTGGTTATTTAAAGAGAAGTTTTCATGAAGTAATGGAAATAATATAGTGAATAAGAGAAGTATTTAAAGAGAAGAAGTTTTTATGAAGTAACAGAAATAATATAGTGAAAAAGAGAGGTATTTAGAGAGAAGAAGATTTCATGAAGTAACGGAAATAACAATGAGAATAAGAGAGGTATTTAAAGAGAAGAAGTTTACATGAAGTAACGGAAATAATATAGTGAAAAAGACAAGTATTTCAAGAAAAAAAGATTACATGAAGTAACGGAAATAATATAATGAATAAGAGAGGTATTTAAAGAGAAGAAGTTTTCATGAAGTAATGGAAATAATATAGTTAATAACAGAGGTATTTAAAGAGAAGAAGTTTACATGAAGTAACGGAAATAATATAGTGAATAAGAGAGGTATTTAAAGAGAAGAAGATTTCATGAAGTAACGGAAATAATAATGAGAATAAGAGAGGTATTTAAAGAGAAGATGTTTTCATGAAGTAACGGAAATAATATAGTGAATAAAAGAGAGGTATTTAAAGAGACGAAGTTTTCATGAAGTAACGGAAATAATATAGTGAATAAGACAGGTATTCAAAGAGAAGATGTTTTCATGAAGTAACGGAAATAATATAGTGAATAAAATAGAGGTATTTAAAGAGACGAAGTTTTCATGAAGTAACGGAAATAATATAGTGAATAAGACAGGTATTCAAAGAGAAGATGTTTTCATGAAGTAACAGAAATAATATAGTGAATAAAAGAGAGGTATTTAAAGAGACGAAGTTTTTATGAAGTAACAGAAATAACATAGTGAATAAGAGAGGTATTGAAAGAGAAGAAGATTTCATGCAGTAACGAAAATATTATTGAGAATAAGAAAGGTATTTAAAGAGAAAAAGTTTTTATGAAGTAACGGAAATAATATAGTGAATAAGAGAGGTATTTAAAGAGAAAAAGTTTACATGAAGTAACAAAAATAATACAGTGAATTAGAGAGGTATTTAAAGAGAAGAAGTTTTCATGAAGTAATGGAAATAATATCGTGAATAAGAGAGGTATTTAAAGAGAAGAAGCTTTCATAAAGTAATGGAAATAATATAGTTAATAACAGAGGTATTTAAAGAGAAGAAGTTTTTATGAAGTAACGGAAATAATATAGTGAATAAGAGAGGTATTTAAAGAGAAAAAGTTTACATGAAGTAACGGAAATAATATCGTGAATAAGAGAGGTATTTAAAGAGAAGAAGTTTTCGTGAAGTAATGGAAATAATATCGTGAATAAGAGAGGTATTTAAAGAGAAGAAGTTTTCGTGAAGTAATGGAAATAATATAGTTAATAACAGAGGTATTTAAAGAGAAGTTTACATGACGTAACGGAAATAATATAGTGAATAAGAGAGGTATTTAAAGAGAAGACTTTTTATGAAGTAACGGAAATAATAGAGGGAATAAGAGAGGTATTTAAATGAAGAAGTTTTCATGAAGTAACGGAAATAATATAGTGAATAAGAGAGGTATTCAAAGACAAGATATTTTTATGACGTAACGGAAATAATATAGTGAATAAGACAGGTATTTAAAGAGAAGAACTTTTTATGAAGTAACGGAAATAATAGAGTGAATTAGAGAGGTATTTAAATGAAGAAGTTTTCATGAAGTAACGGAAATAATATAGTGAATAAGAGAGGTATTAAAAGACAAGATGTTTTTATGACGTAACGGAAATAATATAGTGAATAAGACAGGTATTTAAAGAGAAGAAGTTTTCATGAAGTAACGGAAATAATATAGTGAATAAGACAGGTATTTAAATGAAGAAGTTTTCATGAAGTAACGGAAATAATATAGTGAAAAAGAGAGGTATTTAAAGAGAAGAGATTTCATGAAGTAACGGAAATAATATAGTGAATAAGACAGGTATTTAAATGAAGAAGTTTTCATGAAGTAACGGAAATAATATAGTAAATAAGAGAAGTATTTAAAGAGAAGTTTTCATGACGTAACGGAAATAATATAGTGAAAAAGAGAGGTATTTAAATGAAGAAGTTTTCATGAAGTAACGGAAATAATATCGTGAATAAGAGAGGTATTTAAAGAGAAAATGTTTTCATGACGTAACGGAAATAATATAGTGAATAAGAGAGGTATTTAAAGAGAAGAACTTTTCATGAAGTAACGGAAATAATATAGTGAAAAAGACAAGTATTTCAAGAGAAGAAGATTACATGAAGTAACGGAAATAATATAGGGAATAAGAGAGGTATTCAAAGAGAAGTAGTTTACATGAAGCAACGGAAATAATATCGTGAATAAGAGAGGTATTTAAAGAGAAGAAGTTTTCATGAAGTAACGGAAATAATATAGTGAATAAGACAGGTATTTAAAGAGAAAAAGTTTTTATGAAGTAACGGAAATAATATAGTGAATAAGAGAGGTATTTAAAGAGAAGAAGTTTTCATGAAGTAACTTAAATTATATAGTGAATAAGACAGGTATTTAAATGAAGAAGTTTTCATGAAGTAATGGAAATAATATAGTGAATAAGAGAGGTATTCAAAGACCAGATGTTTTTATGACGTAACGGAAATAATATAGTGAATAAGAGAGGTAATTAAAGAGAAGAGGTTTTCATGAAGTAAATGAAATAATATTGTAAATAATAGAGGTATTTAAAGAGTAGAAGTTTTCATGAAGTAACGGAAAAAATATAGTGAATAAAAGAGATATTTAAAAAGAAATTTTCTGGAAGTACCCTAAAGAATAATGTGATTAAGAGAGTTAATTTCTAGCAAAATATATGGTATTTGAAAAGAAGCAATTTTCTGTAAGTAACGGAAATAATAATTTTCAAACAAAGTAGTAGCTGGCAATATATTTGGTATTAAATGAAAGTGTTCTGGAGGCTACGGAAATAATGATGTGAATAAAACAGGTAGTAGCTGACCAAATATTTGACATTTAAAAAGGTATTTTCCGGAATAACAGGGAAAATAATGTGAATGAATGAGGTAGTTGCTAGCAGTATATATAGTATTTCAAAAAATAAATTTTTCGAAAGCAAAGAAAATAATAATTTAAATAAGGGATGTAGTAACTGGAGACATATTTGATATTTAAAAAATATCGGAAATAATAATGTGAATAAGAGAAGTAGTAGCTGGCAATATATTTGGTATTTAAAAAGAAGTTTCCTGGAGGAAGTAACGGAAAGGAAAATGTTTATAAGAGAGATTGTAGCTGGCAAAATATTTGACATTTAAAAAGATGTTTTCCGGAAGTAAGGAAATAATGATTTAAATAAAAGAGGTAGTAGTTGGCAAAACATTTGGTATTTAAAAAAGGTTTCCGGAAGTCCTGGAAATAATAATGTGAATAAGAGAGGTAATTGCTGGCAATATATGTTATTTAAAAAGAAGAAGTTTTCTGGAAGTCCATGAAATAATAATGTGAATAAGAGAGGTAATTGCTAGCAATATATTTGTTATTTAAAAAGAAGTTTTCTAGAAGTCTTGGAAATAATAATATGAATAAGAGAGGTAATTGCTGGCAATATATTTGTTATTTAAAAAGACGCAGTGTTCCGGAAGTAACGGAAATAATAATGTGAATAAGAGAGGTAGTAGTTGGCAATATATTTGGGATTTTAAAAAAATGATCTTGTCCACCTGTCAAGCTGACATCTGACTTGGAAATGTTTGGAATAATAAAAAAAAAATCGGAAAGGAAGAGAGAAAAAAACATATGGCTAGCGGTATAAAAGAGAGAGAGAGAGGAGAAACATAGGTAGAGAGATAGCGACTGACAAAGACAGACAGAAATGGAGACAGAGACAAAAAGAAAATAATTTCCAGGAAAAAAAGTCATTTTTTTCACCATCGGGAAAAGTGAAAATTCTTTTTCGAATGGGGCCAGTTTGTATAAAAATGCCCTCTAAGGATTATCGTTCGCATTTAACATTGACGGATCGATGCCATTGCCTCTCTTCTTTTTTTTTTTTTTTCTTTCCTATTTTTTCATTCTCTGACAAGGACTCCAAGAAACCTTCTTTCTTGATTATCTCCAATGTCCTTGGAAAACATCGCCCCCCCCCCAATACAATCTTAGGCTGATTAAGCTGAAGCCAATCAGAATATCTAATAATTTCAAACAATACAGTTTTAAGGCAAGCTGAATTGCATTCAGTCGTTAAAAAATGGACAATAGATATTAATGGTGTTACACGATGAAGTTGGAGACTGCGTCTAAGCAATAAACAATGATAACAATATTATTTTCTTTTTTTTTTCCTCTTCTTTTCCAGTATAACAAGCAGTTCTATTGTAATTATTTGCAATTTGCTAATAAATTCGAAAAGCAAAATACGACTGCTTATATGAAAGTGATAAGAAGCATGAGTATTAAATGTATTTTAAAATATATGATTGTCCACAGTTGGTTTAGATATTTTAAATTGGTGACTTTTTTCTTCGAAATAAAACCAAGGAATGATCAACCATCAGTTATCGATTATAATGTGTTGAAATACAAGCGCCAGTTTTCTGAAAATCATCAGACAAGTGAAGATCATTAAAAAATACTACAAAACATAGTGCAGCTCCTGCCAACTTTGTTCCTTAAAAAAAACGAAAAACTGCGGGGAATAAGTTGATCATTTAGTTCTCTCAAGGTTTTGTTTGACCCAAAACTTCGAGAATTTCCACAATTTAAAACACAAAGAAATGAACAACGCAGACAGAAGAAAATTCACAAGGTAACATAAAACAGACAATTTTATTTACTAACAATTAAGAAAAACAATACAAAGTAGAAAATGTTTGAATATTATTTTTTATGTATTCGTTTATGTGAGGGTGTGATTGAAATAAATATTATGGGAATGTAACATGACTGTGTATAAGTGTGCTGAGAAACTAAAAGGTACATTACGGCAAAATATACATCTCTACCCGCAAGCTAAACGTGTGTATCTGTTTGGTGAGATGATTTTCAGGTCCATGTGAAGTGTAGAATACCCAAGTTTGGCAAAAATATACCAATTTCATTAGGGCAATGAATATATTTTTGCTGGTTTCCATTTTATGCTGTATGTCTGAAATAGTACGATGCGAAATGTCTGAGGCTTGTACGAGCATGTGAGAAAGTGAAAACTGTCAAGTAGTCCAGAGCGAGGTGTCGCTAGCTGGGAGGGCGAAGAATGAGTGTCTAGCTGAGAGCCAGACGTGAGAGAGAGAGAGAAAGCTTTCGAAGACGCAGACTATAAAGATATCCATGCCATGTGACCAGCTCCAAACGTATCTTTGCGCGGGACAAATTCAAAATACGCGTACGTAGTTGAAAGCACACGCACGAGACGACACTCTCCAATCAGTTTCCCGAAATTTTTCAATTCATTTTTGTGTCTGGCTGTTTCGGTAATAGGGGAGTTTTGGATCCTATTTTTCCAGAAATTTCTACTCCAAGTAGTCTTCGCTAACATGTTTTAAAATATAGGGGCGTAAATCCAATAAAATTAATTGATACACATTAATAAGTCGTTGTAAATTTTTATTATCATCAAAATAGATTTTGAATATACTTAATGATAGGCCAATTATTAAGGGTCATAGTTTTCTGGTCGCCATATTACTTGAAAGTAAAGAAACTAGCAAATTTCTATTTACTATTTCAGCCAATGACAAATAGTTAATAAAAAATCTAAAATGATCAGATCACTTATTTGCCTTAATCAATAACCTACAAGGTTTTTTCATTTCGTTATTTTTAACTAAATATTTGTAATATACTTAATTAGTTTTGGGTTTGTCTTTGTTTTTTGTTTTTTGGTGTTTTTTGGAGGGGTGCTTTTTTTTACCGTTTTTGTAAGTTAATATGCAATTTTCATGGTTTTACTTATCTGAACACTGTTTATGTTAATCGGGAAAAATATGCTTGATTTTTTTTTTTTTTTTTTGCTGTCGTTTGTAGTTTTAAAAAGTAATAGGGATTTCTCAGTCATAAAGATAACTTATATTCATTTTTATGAATATGAATAAGATATTTTTAACTTGGGTAGATCTATCGTTTTATTTTCACCTTTTTTCACTTGAAAAACATTTTTTTCCATATGAATATTTTCTAATGAGATTACAGACCAAATGTTGACCTATTACAAACGAAACTGCATTAAACCTATTAAACCCTATTAAATAAATTAAATATCTCAAAGGATTTGTTGAAGCCAGTCCAATCTGTTTGCATACTGAAACTGAAAACATTTCTAAATTTAAATTTAATTTTCTTTTTTTTTTCTTTTTTCCTTTTTAATATGATTTTTCTTTTTTCCTTTTTTTTTTCTTTCTTTCTGTCTTTCTTTCTTTCGGGTGTATGCCTTACTCTGTCTTTTAGACTTCTTTTCCTTTGATGAAAAAAACTATCGCAAACAAGGTTAACGCCTTAGAGTCTCGTCTAGTTGTTCCTCCTCGCGTCTGTCTCGCGTCAAATCGCCGGTGACGGAAGTCAGCAGCACAACTCTGTTACTTAACTGTGTATAATTAGTGGCTGCTATGTCAAATATTTCCGTCATTCGCGCGCGACGTCCTTCCGCCTCTTACAATCTGTCAACTAAAATAGAGCTCCGATTGCCGTTTGTTAGCTGCCTTGAGGCTTTTGTCTCCGTACAAATCACAGCGTACACGTTATAGAGAAAAGTTGGATTTTGCATCACTGTTTGCGCCGAAAAGAATATTCAGATTTTCATCATTTACAAATTAACAGTTCACCAATGAAACATTTGATATTCACTCAATACCTGCCAATAATGATTTACAACATTTCGCAATAATTGCTTATAAGACAAAATCTTTATTCATTGTGTTTGTATGCAGTTGTATCTGCATTTTAATTTGGCTTGTTTTTCTTTGTTTAATGACATATCAACCTTCGCATATATTTTAACATCAGCGTTTTTTGTTGCTTTTGTTGGGTTTTATTTCTTGGTTTTGTGGGATATTTCGTGTGTATGTGAGTGTGTGTGTGTGTGTTTTGTTGTTATTGTTGTTGTTGTGTTTTTTCTTTTATTCTTTTCTTCGGCATTCACATTTAGCCTATTTATATCCCTTGTTAAGAATATTGAAATAATTTTCAAAAAATAGAAAATGCTGTCTAACTTGCTTTTATTAAAAAATGTTCAAATAATATAGGATTGATTACAAAATTATCTGCTCTATTTTGACTGTTTGTGGGTAATTAAAGAAAATTGTTGTGCTACATAGAAAACATTTTACAAATTATTCTTGTGTAGTGGCTATCGTCGTAGGAAATGGACATGGTGACTCGAGTTCAAATCCTGGACGAGGCTGATTGCATTTCACATAACACTAATACCTTTGAGAAAGACATGATTACAATTATTCTCCCTCCTGCAAGGAGTAAAATAGTTGGGCAAACTATGTTCTTTAGCCTTAGTTGGGCAACCGGTCTAGGAGAAGGAAAACTTTGAATTCAAACCTGTTAAATTGACCTTATGTCACATCTTGCCTGTGCGGAGGGGTGGATGAATACATACTCTGATGGTAAAATTAAAACAGATGTTAATTCGTTTTCCACTAAGAAATTATTCAATATATTTTTTTTTCTTGAAAATTGTTGGTTTTCTTCTCAATTTGAAGAAGAATTCGCATATGTCGTTCAAGAATTTCAATTACATCACAAATTCCGATGATAGCATTTTGACTAATCATTTCTGGGTCTTAATATAAGTTAGTTTTCCCAAGACAATTGTTATTGTTTTAATTAACCATCGTAACTATTTCCCAGTACAAATATTATTAAAATGGATCTTCCATTAGTGATTTTTCTTTATATGAATTTGGAACAGGAATTGTTGTTTATATCGTTGGAGGTGTCATGGTTATCGTCGTAGGAAATGGGCACGGCGGCACGAGTTCAAATCCTGGACGAGAACGATTGCATTTCACATTGCACTAATACCCTTGGGAAAGGTATGAATCCAATTATTCTCCCTCCAGCTATGGGTAAATAGTAGGACAAACTAGGTTCTTCAGCCTCGGTGAGGCAACTAGTCTAGGAAAAGGAAAACTCTGAATTCAAACCTGTTAAACTCCGCTTAAAAATTGACCTTGTGTCATATCCTGCCCGAGCGGAGGGGTTGATAAATATATATAACAAGAAATGTTACAAAACCCACAATTTTCTTCTTCTTTCGACTGAGCAAAAGACCTTTTTAAAGAATATCTATAAAACTCTGTCCTCAGTGGTCATTTGATTGTGAATGGTAATATGTCAGGTTTATTGTAACATGGTTAATTACTGTTGATTTTACAATATTCTTCTAATTTTCTTTAAGTGATTTTAGTACCATAACTGGAAACTAATATCTTCTTTGGCATTCAAACACTTAAAAATTATTGTCCAGGAAAAATACGTCGTTAAATATATAGTTGGAAAATAAAGACCTCTGCTTATTTGAAATAAGAATCTACAATAACAACAATTTTTATCATGGAGTGTCAGTTTCTGTCTAAGAATCTCAAGAAGAAGTGCTACCGTTGCTGCCAAGGCAACATTGTAGCAATATTCCACAATTTCTCATTCCTGTTACCAATATCTTGTTGCCTCTTTAAACGATGTTACATTGTTCAGTTCCCAGAAAATAAAATTTGTTGTCACTGAAAATTAAATGTTAGTCAAAATAGTCCACAATTGATTTTTACTTGTCACTAGTCAATATAAATCTGAACAAACAAAACAAAAAAAAAAGAGAGAGAAATAATACTAAATTTCTCCAAATTTTCGTTACTAGATCAAAACTATGTATATAATCCTCTTGACAAACAGAATTAAAACACTTTATATTGTATTAACTATTAGCATCTGAGAATGGTCTATGACTTCTTAAATACAATAACCCTCTGTGTATATAACTTTCATTTATGCAAGCTTAAACGAACTGATAATCTTGCTGGATTATCTACAGATCAGTATATTCATATGAACAAAAATAAGGAGTATACGAACAGCAAGTAAACTCCATCTATTAAAATAGTGTCAAAAGGTATTAACACAGGCCTGTACTCATATAAGCACAAAACCACACAAATGGTTGAAATTATTCAACAATACATTTTCCACGCTTCTTGCCCCTGTTGATACAATCTAGCAAGAAATGTAAAACGAATCAGGTGTTGTCCTATCGTGTTCCATGCATTTTCAGGGCGAGGGCAAGGCTAACATTATCCTGCCGAAAAAGCACATCATCTCCATGTGCATTGAATAATGTTATAAACAGACTTGGCGCTGGTCAACATTCCCTCCACAAAAACCAAAGGTCAGCGTGTCCTACTGTAAGTAAAAGATTCATAAAAGCCGAAGAGCCACATTTATTCATGATGCTAGCGCTGTGGACATTGAGCGGTCTATTCAACAGTTTTTATTTGATGCAGATCTTGATCCTACATAACACTCCAGAATCTTTCCAGCATTCATTGGCAAAGAGATTTGGTGAACAAGAAATGCAAAGAAGAAATGAGTGTCAAGATTCTAGCATTGTTGAAATTATTTCGAATACTTCCAAGAGTCCGAAAGTCAGGAAGATATTTGCACTCATTCGAACTTTAGAATGAACCAGTAGTCAGAAAAGTGTCGAAAAGATCATAAAGAAATAAGCAAATACGCGATATGCAATTTAAAGTTTTCTAACTTCGAATCTGTATATAGAATCATAACGTTGAATGTAATATTTTAATCATTTTCTTATTTGAACGATGTTCGATATGATAGGAAAGATATTTTTCAATAATTAAATTATTTACAGTCTATTGACAGAAACAATTTTGTACTGTTGAATAAAGTGTCGAGAGCGATCATTCAGCTTCGTTCTTTTTTTTTTTATTTCATTCGACAGAATAATGTGATCACGTGACAATGACAAAAGGGAATAAGAGAAATAAAATAAAATTTGAATCGACTGTTACAGAAAAAGATTGTTAAGTTTTCTGTAAGAAGTTAAGTGACAAAGATTTACTAGCGAGATTTTTGAATCATTTCACACCATTAACATCACAAATCAAACACGGGTTTACTATTATCGTAATGCATAGAAATGGACTTGAATTACAATACTAGATGACACACAAGTAACATCTAAAAATGTTGATAAGTATTGAAGTTTTAAAATGAGAGAATTTCAAAGAACATGCCACTAAACTGCTGATCTAATATTTTAGTTATTGTAAACTATGAGTTGTTTCCATTCACAGAGGAAAGATAGAACAAATCCTACTAGCGTACGGCATACCTAAAGAAACCGTAGCAGCAATAACGATTCTCTATAGAAACACTAAAGTAAAAGTACGATCACCAGATGGAGACACAGAATACTTCGACATTGTTGCAGGAGTACTACAAGGGGACACGCTGGCTCCGTACCTCTTTATCATTTGTCTATACTACGTACTTAAAACATCGATTGACAAAATCAGAGAGAATGGCTGCGAGCTGACGAAGAAAAGAAGCAGAAGGTACCCCGCAACAACAATTACCGACGCCGACTACGCCGATGACATAGCGATACTGGCAAATACACCTGACCAAGCCGAAACACTACTGCATAGTTTGGAACGAGCAGCCGCAGGCATAGGCCTCTATGTCAATGCACACAAAACGGAATATATGTGCTATAATCAAACGGGGGGACATCTCCACTCTAGACGGAACCCCTCTTAAACTAGTAGACAAATTCACTTACCTAGGAAGCAGCGTCGAATCAACCGAAAAGGACATCGAAACGAGGTTAACGAAAGCATGGACAGCTATCAATAGGCTATCGATTATATGGAAATCAGACCTAACCGATAAAATGAAACGCAGTTTCTTCCAGGCAGCGGTCACATCGATACTGCTATATGGGTGCACTACATGGACGCTAACAAAACGACTGGAGAAGACGCTAGACGGCAATTACACAAGAATGCTGCGTGCAATCTTGAACAAGTCCTGGCGGCAACACCTCACAAGACACCAACTGTACGGCCACCTGCCTCCTATCACGAAAACGATCCAAGTTAGACGAACCAGACATGCAGGACACTGCTGGAGAAGCAGGGACGAACTCATAAGAGATGTACTCTTATGGAGCCCCACACATGGCCGTGCAAAAGCAGGACGACCAGCACGAACATACATTCAGCAGCTATGTGAGGATACGGGATGTTGTCCTGAAGACCTGAACGATAGGGAGGAGTGGCGAGAGAGGGTCAGGGATATCCGTGCTACCAGCGTGACATGATGATGATGATGATGAGTTGTTTAAATTTCTGAGACGAAGCTTGTTGACTTTTCATCATTAACGGTTTTCGGACTATTGTCTTCATTTCCACAACGTTTCGGTCGATATGTCCTCCGGCCTTCATGGAACTTCGAACTACGTCATTTATTGAATCCACGGAGCTCGCCTATACAGATTCCGTTAGCCATAACCGGGTACAAGTATTAAGAATTCCTGTATTGTTAATCGCCAGCAGTCAGGATTGAACCTGCAACCTCCAGATGATTGTCTCCTTAGGGAACCAACACCTATAACGGTTACGCTATGTGTCCTGCTGGACAGTTCAGAGTGAATTTTTGGGATTCTTACTTGACTAGGATTACTACTATTATGTATGATTTTTTACCTGTGCTCATATTCAGAGTTATTTTTTCTTCTAACCTTTTTAATTATCGGTTCCCATATTGTATTCAACTCTATACTTGGTCTACTCAGCCAACTATTGTAGGTCAACATATGTGCTGATTCCTTAAGGCGTCTAATCCTCTAATGTTCAGCCCTAGTCAAGTAAGAACATTAAGTTTATAAGTCCCCAAAATTCACTCAGAACTGTCCAGCGGGACACCTAGCATAACGGTTATAGGCGTTGGTTCCCTGAGCTTCTAAGGAGACAATCATCTGAAGGTTGCAGATTCAATCCTCACTACAGGCGAGTAATATACAGGAATACTTAAAACTTGTACCCGGTTATGGCTAACGGAATCAGAACAGGCGACCCCCGTGGATTCAATAAAGGACGTAGTTCGAAGTTCCGTGTAGGTTTCCGAGTTCAGCAAACACCTGAAGAAAGCCGGAGGGTATATCGGCCAAAACGTTGTGGAAATAACAATAAAGATGAAGACAATAGTCTGAAAACCCTTAATAATGTAAACAGTGTTTTTTTTTTAATTAATTTTTTCCGCTGTTATAGCTAAACTAATCTGGTTAGAAAATGCGAAAAATCATTTTTTAAGAATTCCTAATAAAACGTATTAATAACAGGAATGGGTTGTTCTTATCCTTATTAAATGATTTGATTTGGTTTCTTTGTTTAAAGGCATATCAACCTTTGTGGGTTATCAAATGCCAAAGTTATCCTTGCCGAAGAACAGTAGTGATACTCATTGCTGGGGGAAAGGAGGTTCAAACCTTTCTCAATGGGCATTAGTTCAAAAGTGAACACAATGCCGCAGTCCAACACGTCGGCCACAACACCATAGGGAACAACCCCACCTCAATACATTTTGACAAACCGTCTAGAATAGTAATTCCCAACGTCGGGCGCATGCCCCACCGGTAGTGCATGATTATATTTTGGTGGAGTATGCAATATTTTGGTGGGGCTTCTTTAGAGACAAAGTTAATGAATATGTAAGAATTGGATATTACAGGGGAGCATCAGGATTTTAGAAATACCAACGTGGAGCATGGCTAAAAATCGGTTGGAAACCACAGACCGAGAAGAAATCCGTTTTTTAAATCCGTACATATCCAGTAAAGAAGGCAGTGGACAACTGAGATGCTGAAAAACAGACACATTGATTCACTGTTATGTTCCAAGATTCCTTATTTTTCAACAGTGTACGAATATGAATCTGGAGATGGCCTTGTCCAAGAATCTTGCTTCAATCGCCTGCAAATCCTACTATAAAACATTGGTAATTTCTGGTTATGGAACCATTTAAAGCACTAAATGAGCGAATTCTTTTGGGGTGTGTATGGGATATAAGTTTTCAAAATGCATTTAAATTCTAAATGAGCGAATTCTTTAAATATTCACTGGGGATTATTTGGATATTTTTATTCGAGTAGAAATAAAAATGAAAATCATTCAAATTTCCAAAAAGGAAATAAGTAACTGACATTGACGACCAACCATATCTGTGTCATTGTTGTAGAGTGAAAAAAAGAAAATATCCAAAGGCATTCGAAAGTAAACTCTTTACTTCTGCGGGACTGATCATCTATTACATATAAGGAGATAGCAAATCCTATGAACGTGACGCCTAAAAGTTTTTTTGATAAAATATTCTTAGATTCTTTCTATGAAGAATTTTTTTAATAAAGGCTGAAAAAACAGATCCAGGGTACAGCTGAATTTCCTGGAACTCATTTTTCTCTCAAATTTGAAAGAGATCCAGGGTAAGACAGAAATTTCTTGAAATATATTCTTCTCTAAAGGCTGAACAAGACAGATTCAATTTACGACTAATATTTTTTTTGTGGGGGGGTCATTCTTCTCTAAAAGCTGAACAAAATAAATTTAAGATACGACTGAATTTTCCTGGGGTTCATTCTTCGCTAAAAGCTGAACAAGACAGATCCAAGGGACAACTGAATTTTCTTAGGGTTTATTCTTCTGTAAAGGTTGAGCAAAACAGATCCAGGCAATGGTTAATTTTTCTTGGGGTTCTGCGTTCTCTAAAGTTTGAACGAAATAGGTCCAGGGTACGACTGAATTTGCTGGTGAGGAAGATCTTCTTTGCTGAACAAAACAGATCCCAGCTACGACCGGATTTTCTTTGGGTTCATTCTTCTCTAATAGATGGGCAAAATAGATTTAAGATACGATTGAATTTTCTTGAGGTTCATTCTTCTTTAAAGGCTGAACAAGTCAGATCCAGAGGACGACTTATTTTCGTGGTGTTTATTCTACTGAATTTAATTTGGATTCATTCTTCTCTAAAGGTTAAACAAAACAGATCCTTGCTACGACCGGATTTGGTGGGGGGGGTTCATTCCTCTCTAATGGTTGAATAAATCAGATCCAAGATTGCGACTGACTTTTCTTAGTGTTTATCCATCTCTAAAGGATGAACAAAACAGATCCAAGGTAAAACAGAATTTTCTTGGGGTTCATTCTTCTCTAAAGGCTGAACAAGATAGATCTAAGGAACAATTGAAAGTTTCATTAGGGACTATATAACCAATTAAAATTGTTTGTTTCTACTGGTGCAATTTAATAACTTTGTCATTCAAGTAAAGAGAGAAATTCATATTGTAAATATATTCGATTTATTTGAATTTTTAAGATTTACTTAAAATAAATGAATGCCCAGATTAACTGGAATTTAGCAAAAATAAGTTGTCTGTCTGTGTGTATTAAAAAGTACTCGTTTATATTTGTATGTGGGCGCGAATATTGAAATATGTTTACTGATATTGGAATATCTGTCTCACTTTTTTGCAAATATATTTTAATCACGTTGGCAAAATTTTGGCGTTAGGATGCCTCCCCTCAAAGTATATAACTAATCATAATACTAATACTACTAATGCTACTACAACTAATAATAATAATACCTATTGATATTTACTGAAGCAATTATTTCAATGAAGCAAAATGACGCAGTTTAATTTTTTGATTTGTAAATAAGTCAATAAACGTTTAAAAGAATAAATTTAATCTCTATACCAGTAATTGTAGAGATATTTATGAGTATATATATATATATATATATATATAATATATATATATATATATATATATATATATATATATAGGTATTCATGTTTTATAGATGTATATATGGGTATGTATGTTTATAGAGGTATATATGAATATGTATGTTGATATATATATATATATATATATATATATATATATGTGTGTGTGTGTGTGTGTGTGTGTGTGTGTGTGTGAGAGAGAGAGAGAGAGAGAGAGAGAGAGAGAGAGAGAGAGCATGTGAATAGATATACACATGTATATGTATATCTGTAGATATATGTGGGAATGTATCTTTATTGGTGTATATACATATATATATATATATATATATATATAATATATATATATATATATATATATATATATATATATATATATATATGGGTGTGTATGTTCATGAAGATATATTAGTGTATGTATGTTTGAATGAGTTAGCACCTGAATTCATGTGACAAGATGGATATTTACAAATCTTAATTCTAGCCGAACGTCTTAAGCTCAGGCCAAACAGTAAGAATCAAACTTACTTCTCTGTAAATTAGCTTGTTAACAATTTCTCCACAATGAGATGTTTAAATGAGAATATACGTCCTGGTGGGCGAATACTGTTATTTTTAATGGAGTAATTTTCTTCTATTTTTGCTTCTTTTTCATTAAAGAAAAAAACTGTAGTACATAAATTCCCATTGCTATCAATATAGCTTGTAAGAAAGAAAATTGGATAAAATTAATCCTACATATAAAGACTTCTGAGCATAAAAAACTCAGCTTAATTAGCTACCATTATTCTCTTTTTATTCTAGTTCCAATAAGCATAACTAACGCTACAATGTTTTTAAGCGCGAAAGGCACATCCTACTTAGGAGAGAGAAATGAGGAAGCTGCAATAGCATGTGACGTAACATGAAGTTACCATAACAACGATCGTTGTCAAATAATGAGGGAGAGTACATAACATGCAATTCATTTCGTTCTTTATAACTGACTTCAACTGACTCTTTGCTACAAAGTCAAACGGACCGAGAAAGTAATCACCGACTGAATTGTATACTGATCGATCACTGTACTCTGATAAACAGTATAATGATCGATCACTGTACTCTGATAAACAGTATAATGATCGATCATTGTAAACTGATAAACAGATGAACATTAGTCGATAGCAATTAAGCAATTCAGATGAAAATAATAATATTATTTCATACTTCATCACTTTTTTTTTTAATAAAAGATATCCATAAGGTTTTTGAGTGGCAGTAATTATGTTCACGATTTCTGTCATCTACTTGTTGAATAGAAATTTAATTACTCAGAGGTTATTAATATGAAATTTAAAAAGGCTAAAAGTAAACCACAATGCAAAAGTTTAGATTTTTTACAAGAAAAAT